>JBCAUG010577156.1:0-29176 GCA_038406175.1 Haplosyllis leylae | reverse complement strand
GGTAGTTTATTGTCGTACTTCTAGTGGTAGTTACAGGTTCATCATAAATCATAAAAACATGTCGCCCTCAGGCTAGCAAGTATCTTAAGTACAAGGTATCGCAGTGTGTGGTGCACCCTGACAGAGGGCGCTCAGTGGGTAGGTCACTCAACTGTGAGTGTGGTCCACTTCGGTCACTTGATGCGATCGGGATTATGGTTACTCGGTACTTAGATATATTTTATCCGGGTCGTTAGGTACACTCCGATTCTGGCTATGACAGAATTATGGCAAATTTTACATTGATCAGATAGATGTGGTGTTGCAAATTCATATAATTGTTTGAAAATTCAAATTTTGGTAGATCTAGATGACTCAGCACTTTTTGCCCAGCTGTTTGAATCTTTTTGATGATTTGACATTGACCCATAAATTGCCATGAAGGTGTCAATTTATGTGAATTTACAGAGATTTTGTTGTTTTTAGGTTTGGTGACACAGTGGTAGTCTCCAACAGTGTCCAAGCTATGGCCAAAATAATATGGCAAAAATAAAAATCATCTGTTTACAGCATGAAGGGTCAATGATAGGCATACAATGTCATTGGTTATTTGTAGAGGACATTTTTACCTACCAAAAGACACCTTTTGAGAATGTTTCTGATTTACAGTTTTCTCATAAAGTGGGAAATCATGAATTTGTTTGGCTTCTAGCATAAAGTAGCTGATTACTATTGCTGATTTATGTTAATTAACAGGTGTGGTGGGTCAATTAAAGTGATATTTATATGAATTGAAAGTCTTTGGAAATTTTGGGTGCAAATTTTGTTGAAATTTTTTCCAAATGATGTGAGCAGTGATGGGGGTTTTGGCAAATATGTCAGTTAATATTCAGAATATTGTTGAAATAGGGCACATGGGTAATGGCCACATGGGCATAATAATGCATAGATCTGGATCAGGGACAGAGGTAATGAGGCACATGGACAATGGGGCACTTGGGCAGATGGGATACAATTGCATAATAATGCATAGATTTAGATGTACCCCATGCAGTGGGTATATGTCACATGTACCCCTTGACCATGACACCAGCCTGTGATGGACTGTAGTGGTTTAAGTTAAAACGATGCCAAATTGTGAAAAAGATGTCAAATTATTGAAAAGTCAAATAGTTGGACTAAGGAAGAGGTTCACAAAAAAATTTAATTGACATGAGGTTCACCTATATTGACATCAATTTTGACATCACATGCGAAGATCATTGAAATTGGTCAAATATAATTTCTATTGACATTTTGAGGGTTTTTGGTGACCTTCATATGTGACGTGAAAATTGACATCAATATCTGTGAATCTCATTATGTCAATTTACTTTTTTATGAACCTCCTGCATAGTAAAGCTGTTTGACACTTTGACAATTCGACATCTTTTTCACAATTTGGCATCTTTTTGACAATTTGACATATTTTTGATAATTTGACATCTTTTTGATAATTTGACATCTTTTTGATAATTTGACATCTTTTTTGACATTTTGACATCTTTTTACCTCAGCCCGTCACAGGGCTATTTTTTTAAACAATTAAGTTATCTTACACGAATCCAAGGGGCATACCGCCTGTGCCGCACAGCCATCCTGCCCCTGGCCGGGGAGTTGGGGTGGATGAGGGGGGCGAGGAGATGGCGGGTACCCAGACTGGCCAGGGGGAGGGGGAGTGGCAAGGAGGGGACGGGAGGGAGGTAGGAAGGGGTACCTGTCCTGGGGGAGGGAAAAGGAGGGGCGCGGGAGGGGTACCCTTTCTTGGCCTGGGGTACCCCACCCTCGTTACTGACAAATAAACTAAAAATATAACCTCCCGTCGTACTACGTACGCGGGCGTTAAAAGAATTTGAAGCCATGTATGGGGCTGGTATCTTCGTCTGAGTAATCCCACTTCTACCACTACCAAAGGTGATAAACTCATGTTTTCTCTTTCAGCGTGTGACCTTCCCCCTTCTTGCCATGGGCTGCCTTGTAAAAACCGAGGCCTCAAGGTTTCTGGAGGCGACGACATGTATTGCGAATATTGCGAATGCAAAGAAGGTCAGTTCCTTCACTATGGTTACGGTTTGTCTACAGTGTCGAATCAATGAATTAAGGGAAGTTTAGTCAATTTCATTTGTGGAACGAAGTCAGTGTCGAAACCGGATGTCCTCATTATGGCAACATGTCCAAGTAACTTTGTGCAATGAACCGAAACCATG
This sequence comes from Haplosyllis leylae, assembly GCA_038406175.1. Taxonomy (NCBI): domain Eukaryota; kingdom Metazoa; phylum Annelida; class Polychaeta; order Phyllodocida; family Syllidae; genus Haplosyllis; species Haplosyllis leylae. The sequence goes on along the minus strand of JBCAUG010577156.1, from coordinate 26,951 downwards.
CTTTTCAAGTTGACTACTTGTCCCTGTATCCATTGAGTCGTGAAGGGGTGCATACCTACGGCCTGTGTTTGCGTTTGAGTTTGAGCTTGTTTTGAGGGTTTTGGATACAGTCCAATGTTAATTCGACTGTATCCAAAATTTGGATACAGTCGAATTAACATTGGACTGTATTCAAAATGGCCACACAAATATTATTGTTTATATTTTGTATGCAGTCCAATGTTAAGACCATATGATACAGTCCCATAGGATACAGTCGAATTAGCATTGGACTGTATACAAAAATGTAAATATTTTGTAAATGATTTTGAGCTCAAAAACAAAAGCAAACATAACTAAAGGTCTGTTTACACGTAACAACACCGTGCCCGTTACCGTCAAGTTTTATAATTGTGCCAATGGTGACAGGACGTCTGACGGGCAGAATGGGTTCCAGACCCATTCTGCCGTCAAACAGTCCGTCACCATTGGCACAATAGTAAACTTTTGACAGTGACGGTTACGGTGTTGTTACGTGTAAACAGCCCTTTAAAAATGCACACAATCACGGATACATCAATCATTACACTCTGACCACGAGCATCAGGGAATGTCTTTCTATGACACACATTGTGAGTTTTACTGTCCACAGGTTGTCCGGAGACGAGACCGGTTTGTCCGGGGTTGGGTGACTGTCCGAACGGGAGGAAGGTAGACGAGAGTGGGTGTGAAATCTGTGAGTGTGCGGGACCTCAGTGCACAATTCAACGTAAGCATGCATACACACACACGCACACATACACACACACACACACATACACACCACACACACACACACATACATACATACATACCACACACTCCACACACAACACACATACCACACACCATGCATACACACACACCCACACACACACACACACACACATATACATAATATAACACACACACACACATACACACATAAACCTCATACATACACACATAAACCACACACACACATGCACAGGCACACACACACAACCATACATACATAAACCACACACACATACATGCACACACTCACACACACAGACACACACATATCACACACACATGTATGCACACACACACTCACTGCGTCACACAGACACACACACACACGCGCGCGCGCACGTACGCACGCGCGAGTACAAGCAGCATTTGGTTGGGACATGAATCAATGGATTTACAAAGCAAAACTCAATTCCCGTGAAAGAAAAACGCCTTCAGCGTTGAAATAAAAAAAAGGATCGTACCCCATAAGCTCTGTTGAATTTTTGACAACAGTGCCGGTAGTGTCATTTGACTATTTTGTTCATTTTTTCAGCTTGTAAGGAGTACTGTAGCAACGGTTACATTGTTGATGATTTTGGATGTCAGACGTGTACGTGTTACTCAGCTCCTCGTGAATGTCCACCCATCTGTGATATGTACTGTGAATACGGCTATCAGAGGGTAGGTTGATCGAGATTTTCGGGGACATTTTGTCAAGTTAGGCACCTAGATTTTCCCTAAGACATATATACAATTTTCTTTTAGTTGACACTTTACCTCTTTAATCAAGATTTCCTATTGTTTTAAATCACCCGAGTGAGGTGCCCATATCATTTCTATTAAGCCGATCCAGCAAAAGGCCGACATCAAAATCTTTTCATGAACCCAATGTGAAATCAGTAATGACAGACGTCATTGGCATATTTTGGGGTTCAATAAGCAGAGAATTGTATCCCATACCTTGAATCGATTGTTTTCAGTAACCAGTTGTCAAAAGTATTTAATTTCATGTTTTTGGTTCTTTTTATTGCAGGATGCTGAGGGTTGTGAGATCTGTGAATGTAGCCCCAGGCCCTTCCGCTGTCACAGCATATCATTCTGCAACAAGACCTGCGAGTTTGGCTTGGCTTTGAGCTTCCAGGGTTGTGAGGTCTGCACATGCGCTGAGCGACCCAGACCCACCCGACCCTCAGGGTGGTGCCGCCCTGTGTCTTACTGCAATATGGAATGTGACCACGGGTTCGTGAGGGATCCCAGCACTGGGTGTGAAATCTGCGTCTGTCTTCCACCACCACCCATGGAACCACCCACCCCGCCCAGAAATGGAGGTGGGGGTGTGTGCCACCCTGTAATGTGTGATCTGAGGTGTTACTTCGGGTGGGCCAGAGATCCCACCACCGGTTGTGAAATCTGCCGCTGTGCCGAGAACCCCGACCCCGAGCAATGTAAGTACAGTTGTGAAATCATAAGCATACTCTGCATTTACAACTAAAATGGTGCCTTCTACTTCATGATTAATGCAGCAAAGGACAGACCGTGCAGTGGCGGATCTATGGTTTCCCAGATGAGAGGGGGCGCTTAGGCTCAAGGTGGGGGCGTCAACCTATTATTTGGCCACAATTTCCCAGAAAACTACATGAAAATGAAAGAAATTGGACCCGGGAAGGGGGCTTGCGTTCCTGCCCCCCCCTTAGATCTGCCAATGAGACGGACACACAGACAAAAGACAACAGGGATATCGTTTAAGTATTGAGAGGTGGCGGCCCATCCTGGCAAGTAACAGCCTACTTTAGGTGGCCTGGATTAAAAGTTAAGCAGCCCAAGTCAAAAAACAAAAATCAGGAGTAGCATCACAATTTAGAACTTTTCATCTCTTAACGAGAATGCATCCTTCAATCATTGACTCAAGCATTCCAATAGTTTTAATTACTCTGTGCAGGGTGTGCATGGCAGAGCTGCCCAGGTTACATGGAACCGTGCCCCTACGGACTGAAACGAAACGCCGACGGATGCCAGGTCTGTGAATGCGCGGAGAGAGGTAAGTTCTGGAACAAACGCGCATTACATAAACTGGCAAAGTTTACATTTTTGCATGTCTCTTAATGAAAATAAGATGAAAATAGTGACAATAATTTTAATACAAATTATAACTGATCAAGACACGTTTTTGTCGCTTCTAATTTCTTTTGATATTTTGGGGTGTATCTGTTTTACTTGAAGTTGATGTTGAGATTCCTGGCAAAGGTTCAATTTGATAACATACTCAACAGTTAAATCGAGTATTTTTTCAGGTCAAATATACTCAACAGTAAAATTGAGTATGTTTTTGGGCAGGTACTTCAGGCAAGGAAAAAACATACTCAGTTAAATCAAATATGTTTTTCAAAAGTAAATATTTACATGGACCCAAAAACATACATTTAACTGTTGAGTGTACTTTAGGGACTAACCTCTGCTTAAAATCTCAACCTAAACCTCTGTTAGAAAGAATCCACTATTTAGGTTATAAAAATTGATTGATTTTAATGATTTTCTGTAGTCTGTCCATCGTTAACCTGCCCACGCATAGGCTGTTTACACGGGTTTGATCATGACGAGAATGGCTGCGAGCTGTGTTACTGTGCGCCCGAACCTCCTACGTGTCCCGTTCTAGGTAAGTACACACTCAAGAGATCCATTATTATCCACTAACTGCTTGGCAACACTGAACTGACCGAGATTCTTTCCGAGTCCGGTTTTGTTTCCGAAATATGCAGAACTGTCCACACTGAACTGGCCGATTTTTGAATGGGCTACCAATCCATTTGTTTCCGATATTGAACACTGAAAGAATTTCGGTCAGTTCAATGTGGCCAAGCAGTAACACTTTAAACACTTGTTTAAAGGTTTATTCATCCTGTGCGTTTTTTTCTGATTGCGACTGCGATTCCTCTTATCGCAACAAATGGGTTGTACAAAATTCAATGTAAGTGTTCACACTGTGCGGCTGCGACAACATAACCAGCTCATTGTAGGCAAAAACAAATCGCAGTCGCAAACCATACAGTGTAAACAGGGCTTAATTTAACGTTGTGGCTTGCTTGGAAATTACTGTCATTGAGGTTGGGTTCCAGGTGGTTGGGTTCCCTATTGGAAGTTAATGATGCAATATAATAGCATTTCATAGATCTAATGGTGCGTTTAACAGAGACCGGTACCTAGACCGATAAAAATGGCTTTTGTATGCTGTGGCAGTGTTCATACTGTACCGGCATAATGCCATTGGGCACGGTACTCAATTTATCGATCTCTGTCCCTGTTAGTGTAAGCTCACATTGACATAAAACTGATAGTGATTAAACCATTTCGTTTTTACAGATTGTCTCGAGTATTGTCCCCATGGTTACGAGATGGATAGCAACGGGTGTCAAACGTGTAATTGTAAGCAGAGTCCTGCGGTGTGTCCGCCCGTGATGTGCTTGATGTATTGCGAGCATGGTTGGGCTAAGGACGAAATCACCGGATGTGACATCTGCTCATGTGCACCTGCTCCAGAGCCCTCTGTCTGTCAACCTGTTATGTGCAGGATGCATTGCGAGCATGGTTGGGCAAAGGACGAAATCACCGGATGTGACATTTGCTCATGCGCACCTGCTCCAGAGCCCTCTGCCTGTCCCCCTGTAATGTGCAGGATGTATTGTGAGCATGGTTGGGCAAAGGATGAAATCACCGGATGTAACATCTGCTCATGCGCACCTGCCCCTGATTCACGACCAGGTAGGAAAATATCTGTGACGGCAGATATGTAGGTGGATAAAACAACCAAATGGCTCTGAAAAGATTGAAAAAATAATTCCAGAACTTTTGATGTTTATTATTTTTTGTCGCTTGAATTTGTAAATCCATAAGGATTTCAAATGGTCTATTTGACAATTGAAGAAAACGGCAAAATAGGGTAAATGCCACAAAATAACGTGGTGATAGTAACATCACAGGTTGGCTCGTTCCTAGGTCACATGAATTCACAGTATCATATCATTAGCATAAGACACGGATTTTTGTCTCTTTAAGTTTGACCTCAATAGCGTCAAATAACTGATAAAGCTGATTCTTAACGAGCCATCAACTTAGTGATGTCATATGTGTCAATTAAAGATTTTAAATTGCTGTGGCCTTTTCAGGTTCATCGTGTTCCAGCATGGCGTCATGTTACATGAGCTGTCGCTATGGTTACCAACAGGACGAGAACGGATGTGACATATGTTCATGTAATCCACCACCAGATGGAACTGTAGATGAGAAGAAATGCCCCAAGGTATGTCAGATTGTAATATTTCTATGTACGGCAGAATCTATTACAGCGCGATTCACACAGCCATGAAGCCTCGAACCTGCACAGTGTTCAGGGGTGCGTTCCAGCCAATGGCCATTCACTCCCTATGGGAATTTTCAGGAATAATACCAGGCAAACTCGGGAATGGCCGTGAAGCCTTTGGCTTTGTGAATCACGCAGTAAGGTCCCTTTACATTGGTGGATCCAGAGTTAGCGAAACTGAAGCCCCCCTCCCCCACCACTGGGCCGAAATTTCTTCATATTCATGCAGTTTTCGGGAAAAAATAGGTTGGTCCCCCTTGGGAGCTGAGGCCTCTCTCTTGTATCTTGTATCCGCTACTGATTTACACTAAATGGATAAGCGGTTGTAAAGATTACATAGCTTTTACCAGGCACGTTTCTTTAAAATGCAGAGGCTATTTAATAGTTTTTTGCGGGGAGAACAAGATCAAAGCGGCATTTAGGTGGATCCTCTACGCCTCAGCCTCAGGATGAGCAGTGAGCTTCAGCATCAGTGAAAAAAACTACTCGTACCTAAACGAGCCGTCTTTTGGGAGAACCAAACAATAACATTAGACTGAGTCACTGCCAGAGAAACTGCTCATACCTAAACCAGCAGTCTTTTTTGGACCAAAGACTGCTTGTTTAGGTACAAGCGGTCTTTTTGTACTCTAAACTCATGCTGAATACTGATCCTGAAGCCGAGTTTAATCGATCACAGGCTTTAGTTGTCTTACTGACGTCATTGATCTCAATCGTCTTTCCGATGTTTTTCAGGAACAGTGTATGATGATGTGTGAGAATGGATTCCGTGTAGATAGTGATGGGTGTGAGCTCTGTGAGTGTGTGGACCAGGGACAGGTCCAGTGTCCTCAGGTTAGTACATGTCACCATGGTAACAGGGTGGATAGTGATGAGTGTGAGCTCTGTGAGTACGTTGACCAGGGATTGGTCCAGTGTCCTCAGGTAAGTACAATGTCACCATGGTAACATAGTGGAAAGTGATGGGTGTGAGCTCTGTGAGTGTGTGAGACCAGGGACAGGTCCAATGTCCTCAGGTAAGTTCATGTGTCTCCATGGTAACAGGGTGGATAGTGATGGGTGTGACTATAATAATTATAGTTTCTCTGTTACTATCATGGCACGTGATGAGCAAGGTTAATCTGCCTGCGTTGCTATGGTTACAGGTGCTATCTTAATAATTCTGTGTTGCTATGGTTACATGTGATGTGTTAGTAGTTCTGTGTTGCTATGTTTACAGATTATATGGTTATAGTTCTGTGGTTACAGGTTTTGTGTATGATCTACTGTGAGCATGGTTACAAGACAGACCCCGACGGCTGCAGGACGTGTTCGTGTAAACCTTCAACCACCGCCACCCGCGCCTTCGCCAACAGGTGAACATCATTCAACATTATTCATTCCTGCTTGCCTACATGGGCATTGAGACAGAGGCCAATACCACAATATAACAATGACGTCATGAACGTAGTCCGCATGCTGTCTCGTGCCATTGTAAAATGAAGTCCGAAATTGATGTCATGCGAGGTCTGTTTGGTCTAGAGTAGAATAGCAGTGGGTCTCAGGTACTGCTGAGACAGTGAGTGATTATGGCAAACTTTATACCTCTAATACCAATGATCACTCAGTTGGATCTCGCATCTGTTCCTCATGAGCAAGAGTTATCTTTAGTTTAACTGTTTATTGAGGTTCTGTACAACCTATGTAGTTTAGTTGCTCCTGTTAGATTCAGCATTTAAGTATCTAAGCCAATGTTGTGGCCAAGACAGATCAGCATCTAAGCTGTCTGCACTGTACTGTGCAGGGCATTAAGTACTTGACGCAACAAGAATATTATTGGCTGATATGGATGGATGTGGCTTTTGACCACATGCCTGGTTGGATCTGATGGGGCTTACAACCTCAGTATCTAGTCTACAGCAGCACTGGATTTTGGGACCGTGCAGCCAAGAATCAGTTGATTGGCCACACAGCAATTCTCTATAAACAAATTTCCACCACTTACTGTAGCTTAAAGTAGGCCTACTTATCATAAAAGTGCCAAGGGATATTCCTATAAAGTTAAGGGTCCCCCATCTCAATCACTATGCTGACTCTAATGAGCCAGTTGAAATACTCTCTGTAGTCCTCTGTGCACAATTCTAAACAATCTGAAGAGTATTTTCATTAACAACTTTATCAACCCACAGATGTCCATTGTGGTCATGCCCCAAAATGTGCATGTATGGTTTCCGTGAGGATCCGCAAGGGTGCGATACGTGTCAGTGCAAGGACTCCGCCTGCGAGGGTGTAACGTGTGCGGACGGGCAGATGTGTCAAGAAACACCCCTCCAGTGTCTGAGTGCACCCTGTCCTGTCAAAGCAACCTGTGAAAACATGACTGCTGTCGGTAAGTGACAAGATATAGCCCGCCTCCGATGCACATTAAGACTGGTGTACCTTGAGATAAAAATAACCGTGTCGAACAGACTCCCATGCACCATTCAAATGTCACTACTTTCTTCTGAAAGTTTAACTTTTGCATCTGAAATACAATGATACTGGTGCATCCAAGATAGCCCCTGAAGCGGCTGTGGCCGTATGTTGGCCTCAGTTCACAATTACTGTACAGGTCAGGCACGGTTAATTCGAACTGATTCCTCGGCAAGGTTTTGCTTCGAAATAGGTGGAATTCGAATTAACAGTGCATTTTAGCATTAACTGATAAGACAGTGTGTAGTAAAAGACTTTGAATTAAGTGGAGCTTCATACTAACCGTGTTCGAATTAACCGTGTCCAACCAACCTGTATTTGCATAGAATTTTTGCCAATTAACATGTATCTTGTAAATTTATTGTATTTTACCCAAAACCCTAAACTCCTGTTGACAGAAACCGCACCCATGTGCGCGGGACCTCCGGAACCTGGTATGTGCAGGGCGTCTATGAAAAGGTTCTACTTCAACGCGCAGACGAAGAGCTGTGAGAGCTTCATCTACGGAGGGTGTGGAGGGAATAGCAACAACTACATATCCGAGTCAGAGTGCATGCTCCAATGTGCAGGTATCTCTATTTGTCACTTTGCTTGAAATCTTGGGGTGTATCAATGCATTTTTTTACTCCAAGTTTGGTTTTTCAGAAAGTTTAGGAAACATGAGTGTACATCCGTTGTGCATTCTCTCAGCCTCAGTTTGTGTTTGAGTTCCGAGGCTCAGTTTTGGTAGTGGGATACAGTAGTTCACTCCCTTGAGTTGTCAAGATGGACTGTATTCCAGCATGGAAAAAGAATCCCAGAGGGCTGAGACTTCCACTTCATAAAAGTGTCTACTGCACTGTGGGATCAAGGGCAATCTGTTAGGATGTAATGTTCACAGAAGGACATGCGTATCCAGAAATATCCTGCTATGTCCGGTTACATAATACTGTCAGAAAAGAGATAAAATGTCAGGTCGTTCCAACGTGGTGCAATGTAAAATGAATCACCGTGCCAGTTGGTATCAGTTAGTAGTAATGAACCATAATGGTGAATTCTTTCACAGATAACTAAAGAATTTGACTTTTTTCTGACTCATAGAAGCACTGAAATGATATCAACCACCAGTATATTTTTTGAAGATTTAATAAGCATACCTCATTCACAGATCACGAGCGCATGTGCATGGGACCACCGGAAATTGGTCGGTGTAGGGGAGCCAAGAAAAGGTTCTACTTCAATGCACGGACGAAAAGCTGTGAGAGTTTCATCTACGGAGGGTGTGGAGGGAACAGCAACAACTACATGTCAGAGTCAGAGTGCATGCTCCAGTGTGCAGGTAAAACTCCCTTGCTTTCCAGAGAATAGTTTTACCGCCCACATGTATACGTAGTGTGCTGGAAGGTAATGTTTCCAGTTTGTTTGTCTGTTCGGGAAGGGGTGAGTACCACGGACAGGACCAGGGTTGCCCCTTCCCTTACCCTGGACAGCATCACCGGGTATCCCCATTCCCTTCCCCTCCCGTTGGACAGGACTAGGGGTACCCCAACACAGGGCCAGGGTTTGATACGCTACGCCAGAAGCAGTTCGCCTCCTACAGTCTCGCAGGAGGATTCTCTTGTCTCACATGATCAATCGGATCGTGTTAAAGTTTTTCTTGAACCTTTTTTCCTTTTCCAATCATTCTAGGATCCCCAGCTCCCACCGGTGACATGGAAGTAGTTTTGGCGGTCAATCATAATGTTGAAGACCTGTGGGCGGGAGGCGTTATAACGGACTTACGTTACAGCCTCAACAAATGCTACAAGAACGAAGACGAATCCTACCTTCAGAACTTCAAGGTACACACGACAACACTCGTACAAACACACACGCACACGGTCCTCCTCTGGAATATAAATACACCACGCGCGCACGTGCAAAGATAATCAACATTCTTTTTCTCCAAACAAATTTGGGAGATGTTAGTCCTTTGATTCCTGAGTGCAACAACTGCCAACCACATGGGAGTCGGTATTCGAAGACACACACAGACACATAACCATAATTCCTTGAATTTCTCAACCCAAATGCGAGCACTTACAACACTAAATAGAATACTGTTTATTTTTTCACATCCATCACTACCTCATGTAGTTGTCAAAGCAACAAGTTGTAAAGTATTTTCATTGTGTTGTAGATCTCTGAGCAGAACGAGGGTACCTTCACCGTGCAGTTCACCGTGGAGGAGAGGAACTCGGACCCAGAGACACTACGGACCTTTGCTAATAGGGTACGTCTTCTACCTGTAATGTACATGTGTGTTTGACCAACAATGTCCCAAAGGACAGGGATGCTGTTAGCACTGGACTGTTCCTACATGTTTCACCTACAGGCCATCTAATTGCTGGCTCGTTAGAGTCAGCTTAGTGATTATTTAGGGGGTTCGTAACATCCTGTCCCAAAAGAGAGATGAGCCTTTGGTAGTTTATGATAATAAGGCCCGTTTTAAGCTGCATTCATTGGTGGGAATTTGTTTACATGAGTATGTTGTCGTGACATCATTTAGACTCTACATTCCAGCAATTGAGTCAACGACGCAATGTCATTTTTTTGTATTCCACTGGCTCAGACTGGCCACCGAAGTTCAAATAAAATTTTACTGGTATTTTGTTTACATCAACAAAGAAATAAACTAGGAGAGTACTTTGTTGACATTATTTTAAAGCTTTTGCTCAAATGGTAAAATGTTATTCAATGATGGTATTTCTGAAATTTAATTTGAAATTTAATTTGAAAAATTAAATTTGATCTGGGTTGTCAAAATTTCTCTTCTTCTGATCTGGATATCCTCGCCACTTCTGAAACTTAATGAGATCCCTCTTGATAATCGATAATAATCGCCTGTTCTATTTACATTACGGAAAATCCTGAATTGTCAACAACAACAGTAAAAAAAAGAGGAAATTCTGAAATTTGTTAATTTTTCCCTCTAGTTAAGGAACCGGATCTGTGACTTCGGATACAACATGCTGCCTGACCCTACCTCCCTGGCGCTCACACACATGGATGGACAGAAGAAAGAGGGAGAAGTAAAGGATGGAGAGAAGATAAAAGACGATGATAAAGACAACGACGACGATGATGATGATGAATGGACCGTTCCCATGATCGTTATACTCATTGTACTGATAGTTGTCGGCGTCATCGCTTTCACCGCACTCTGCTTCTCTATGGTGAGTACTGACACTGATAGTGGTTGACGTCATCGCTTTCACCACACTCTGATTCTCTATGGTGAGTACTGACACTGATAGTGGTTGACGTCATCGCTTTCACCGCACTCTGCTTCTCTATGGTGAGTACTGACACTGATAGTGGTTGGCGTCATCGCTTTCACCGCACTCTGCTTCTCTATGGTGAGTATTGAGCAATACTTCTCAGCTGCCATCACTGTTTTTCAGCGACAATTCTCATAAAATTTGTGGAATCAGTCGAGGCTGTTACACAATAGTTGTGTTAGATCACATTATAGCCTCATAACACTGCGACTCCTTTTTTTTACCACTTAAGTTCACGACGGTTCGCTTTACAAAGGGCATACTCCAACGTCTTATTAAAGGTTTATTTACACTTGACGTTTGAGTGTGCGTCTGCATTTGACGCAAAGGATGGAATCCATGGCTACTAGTGAAGGTGTTTACACTTAACGATTCAATTTTCAAGAACAGGATGGCAAAGATCTAAGAATAACGCAAACGCAGACATTACGTGTAAACAAGGCTTTAGTCTTCCTGCTTCTGAGCGACAAGCTGAATTGGATCTATGAAGGAATCAAATGAAGCCTTGTATACACAAGTGAAATTAAATGCGAAAACGATTCCGATTTGAAAATTGTTCAGTTGTACACGAAAGAATGCATTTTTTAAATTTTTCCAGTACTTGATGTTCGGAAACAAGAGTTCAACGTACAAACCGTCACAACCTCCGGGTTACGTCAACTCCGTGCACACCAACGGCAAGAACCCGGACATGACTAACTGCTAGAGTCGTCGTCATAGCAACAGCATTAGCAACATAATATCAAACACCAAACAAGGTGCAAGAAAAGATTTTGAGCTAAGATTCTAATTCAAGATTAGAAGTACAATGATGGCCTGAAAGTTGCAATCTTCAATCATGTTAAGCTATAGACAAACAAACAAACTGCAGGCACAGTTTGCTATACAAATCTACATGAACAAGTATATTTAATATCACATGGATTGATTCTTTATTTAACACTGTGCAATCGCTTTTGATTTTCTTTAACAAATAGAATAGATCTACTCAAGCATAAAGCGCAAAAAATATGTAACCGATCTGTGATAGCCCTCAGTGCTTATATTTTCAATTGGTTGTAAAACAATGATTTCACTACAATTTACTATTCATTACCAGCGATATATATTGTGACCTGTCGGTTTGCACTGTATTATTCTCGAGTTAAACACCAAGAGTTTTCCTCTCAAAGGGAAAACATCCATGAAACGATACTCACCGGGTGTACATACGAGTTTTTCCGTAATACAGAAAGTTGACAACATTAGCATTTTTGTACAACTTCTAATGTAAATAAATTGGAACTGTTAAGAACTTAATGAATTTCAAAGTAAATTTACATTTGTAATGTTGTTTTGAATTTTAACTGATGTGATGAATTTCTCTATCTATCATATTTTCAAATTAAGGCAACGCTAAAATGTCAGCATTGCCAACTTTGTGTGTTACGGGAAAACTCGATTGTTCTATGTATTTACTTCACCTACTGTCTGTACATATGTTACGTCATTTCTACCGTTGCCATGGAGACGCAAAACTCAGCGTATTGTGTGTTGAATGAATTGCTTACTCACTAGTTGTCCATTGGACTACTATTCAGCAAGTGAGTGGAATATTGAATCATTGGCCAAATACCAAATAAACTGTACTGGTTTTGGATGAAACAATATTCCTAAATGTTTTGGTTACCAAATATCAGCTAATAGATTTGTATTAAGTAGAAATAGTACAAAAACTCAAGTGTCTTTTTTCCTATCGATATCCTGTTAATGGTCATGAGGTCATATGATTTTTCCGGGCACCTTGATCAACATCCCCTGATTACGACCGGTGTCAACGAAGGAACGGTCACGTGATACGAAACTGAGGGTTTTTCATCTTTTTGTAAACTAAACAAAACTCTGCTGTATGCATTCCGGACATAGATCGTACTTGGCGACGGTCGGACCGCGGTGGACCGACCGTCGCCAAGTACGATCATAAAGCGCATGGTGCATAATATTTGTGCAAAGAAGTATATATTTGGAATAAAAGTTACTTTAAACGAAAAAAAAACCAGATTTTTTGTTAGCTATTTTTATGGTTGATTATATGTAAGATTAAATATCAAAGACTGTTACAGATCTTTGCTATCCCAAATAGTACTGAATTTTGCTCCAATTAAAGACACATTTATCGCTGAGATACTTAACGTTTTCTACTCTATGATTTAATCTAACGTTAACAAAATGTCTCAAGACGATAAAATGCACTACGCGCAAATAATTTGGAATTACATGAGGAGGGACGATCCGTTGGAAAAGGTTGGTAATTCGAGTTTTTCACAAACACACAAAGTTGGCAATGTTGGCATTATTGCCAACTTTGAAATCCCATATATTTGCTATTTTTGTTTTCACTTGCATCAACCAATGTCCTTAGATATGAAATTAGAAATCAATGGGTACATGAGAATTATATTTTAAAGTTAAATGCTATATTAAACTGGTTGATTTTTAAAACGAAGTTGGCAATGTTGGCATTCTTGTATCGTAGAGAGATTGTGAAAAACTCTGTTGTGCTCCATCGGATTCTGGCGGGGCGTTTACTGTGGCACTAAACCCATTTAAATTTATCAAATATTCCCAACTATCCGTGAAATTGAAGTAATTAACATTCTAATATGGGGTAAAGCCATTTTTTTCTGAGTGCCTTTGCGGAGCCGGTGGGGGGGGGGGGGGGGAACACCCTACCCCGAAGATTAAGAGGCCTTAGTGTACAATTTAATGAATTTTTCAATTTTTTCTGCCTTGCTTTTTACCCTTCACGAACATTATCTTCTGAAGTTTTCTATTCTTATTCCACTCAACATTTTTATATGCTTACCTCCATATCTATTATACAAGTATCTGTACTAGACAATCACGACCCAAGGGCTGGACAGTAGGTTACTAAGCTCTGTCTGTTTGTCTGTTTGTTCTTCAGGTTGACTTGATTCTGGTACTAGGCAGCCATGACCCTCGGGTTGGAGAGTACGGGGCGCAACTCTACCTGGACGGCTGGGCTCGTCGCATCATGTTCTCCGGAGGAGTCGGCAATCTCACCAAAGGTAAGTTAGGCAGGGGAAGATCTATAAATTCCCGTTAAGGGTACTTACTATCTGGGAGGGTCTTCAGCGTCCCCAGAAATTACACGAAATTAAAAACATTTTGCCCCGAGAGGATCGAGTCAGTACATCCGCTACTGTTAGTTATACAATCTGATTGATAGTTTTGCACAACATTTGTTTTGGAGTCTAGTCTCTGGAGATTTAGGGAAAGCCTTGCTTCACCTCTGCAATTCATCACTTTCTTGCAAAGTTTTTCTTCTGATCTGTTCCTTGGAGCTAAGATGACATCAGTTAACATTTTTTACTCCAGACACGTGGACAATAAACGAAGCCGACCTGTTCAAGGACATTGCAGTGAAGATGGGAGTTCCCGAGGATAGAATCATCGTGGAGAACAAAGCCTCGAACACAGGCGAAAACGTCAGGTTCTCCTACCGGGTAATTAGCTTAATGTCCATCTGTCTGTAAGGTTCTCCTACCCGGTACTTAGCTTCATGTTCATCTGTCTGTAATGTTAAAACAAATGCTGGACTACGGATGCGCATCTCCAACGAACCAAAATTTCACTATTTTAGTTCTTTTTTCTGAAATTTTTATAAATCTTTTGTTTGGTAACAATGAGAGACTTGGCACCACCAAACCCCCACCCCCACCCGAAGTTCAAAAGTAGCATTGTGTAGTGTGATAATGAAATATGCTTTTTGTACCAAAAGTTAGGGTACATAAATATTACAAAAAAGACGACATTTCATCACTTAACATGGATGGATTAAGGGGACGGGGCGCACTCTGGCCGGCATGTTGGGGTTCCTTGGGGACTGGGATCAATGCTGCGAAGAACAATGTATCCGCATCTGCTTCCTCTCAACACCAAATTTCTCTCAAATTCTTCATCTCAATAAATTCGCCTTTTTTTAAAATAGATTCTCCAGTCCTTGAATGAGATACCCAAGAGTTTAATTTTGGTACAGAAACCCTACATGCTGCGCAGAACCTACGCGACGTTCATGAAACAGTGGCCTGGTGACGTCACAAACACCAAGGTGATAGTAACGTGCCAGTCAATCAGCTTCGAGGACTACCCAAACGACGCTACAGGAAGCATAAATGATGTCATTCATATAATGTTAGGTGATTTGAAGAGAATAGAAGTGTATGCGGAGAAAGGTTTCCAAATTCCACAGCACATTCCAGATGAAGTTCTAGAAGCCTATGACAAACTGTGCCAAAGCATGGGTAGGGACAAAGAAAAACTAGAATACTTCTAGTCAATTAAAAAATATATGTTTTATGTAGTTTTAAATATTCCTGTTGTACTGAAAAAAAATAAAGGACTGCATAATCTGTAAAATACACGTGAAGCTCATCATAATGTTCGAACTCATTCAGCTTTCTTTGAATAAATAGTAATGTAATAAAAGGACATTCCGACAGACATGAAAAATTTCAGCGCCTAGAACGGAGACTAGTGATAGGATTGCTGACTGTTATCAGGTGGATGAACAATAAGACGTTTGAATTAATTAGATAAAAATAAAAGACGCAACCAGCCAAAGTATATTTTATTTAAGCTGCATTTGTCTTTCCAGAAAAGCTAAAAAGAAGCTTCAATCGAATTGTCTAGTTACTTATACTCTGTCATAAATTTCATAATTTCAAAAAAAGCCGATCGGCATGACCCCAGATAGTTTTACTATCATGCTGAAATAAATTTCTGAACCAAGACTTCCAAAGGACCTTTTTGAACCGAGCGACATTTCGAAACTGAAGATTGTGGAAAAGGCCTACCATTCATTTCCTTTAGAAAGTCTTGATTACAGGGGTCTTTTCTCCACACTGACGTACAGCGCCTAATTCCTGTCTGCATAATTGTTGTCTCTTTGATGCTCGTACTCGAATCCTTTGTTGTGTTTCTTGATTCAGCTCATTGGTGGATCTAAAGGGCACCAGGGACGCGCGCCCCGTCTGGGTCAAAATTCTTTCATTTTCATGCAGTTTTTAGGAACAAATTGGCCAAATAATAGGTTGGTGCTACCACTTTGGGGGTTGCCCCCCACCCGTCTGGGAAATTCTTGATCCACCATTGGTTCTGCTTATTTTTTGTGAGAAGCCTAAATTAATCAAAAGGTTTCATAATTAACAATGATATCAAAGACTGAGGGGTCAAATCCCAAAATTAGCACTGCTGATTAAAGACCTATTCAGACCAAGCGACAACGTGAGCGAGAGCGTGTATCGCTAGCAATGGGTTCTATTGAATCATACCAGTACCATTCACATGAAGTGATAGTGAGAGAGTTGCTGCTAGCAATGCCACTCTAAAATGGGTCCAGAACCCATTTGATTTTTTGCCGCCAGTGAGACCCAGCGATACCGCTCTCGCTCCCGCTTACGCTCTCGCTCGGTGTGAATAGACCCTTAAAGAGTACATTGTGAATCTTTCAACAATGCCTAGCCTTACAAATACGAGTTTGTTATGGGATTTCTATCGTTCTCCAATCAATGTTCTCATAAAAGGTATTTTTACCACCCGCATCCGAAGGATGGGCGAAGGTGATATTTTCAGTTTGTTTGTCACTTCACAGGACGGGGGGGGGGGGTTACCCCGGCCAGGTCCAGGAAGGGGATACGCAAGCCAGGTCTTGCTGGGGGGTACCCAAGCCAGGTCTAGCCGGGGGGTACCCTGAGTACCTACGGCTGAGATGGAGTACCCCCTGGCTGAGATAGGGTACCCCATGGAAAGCCTCATCTTGGAAAGCAACTTGGAAAGCACGGTTTCGGGTCATTGCACAAATTTACGTGAACATGTTATCTCAATGAGGACATCCTACTTCGATATATTGACTTCGCTTCACAAATGAAGTTGACTAAATTTCCCTTAATTCATTGCTTCGTGGGGTTGGGTTGGAATACGTATCGGGATATCAGAACCCAACCGCCCCCCCCCCTCCGGCCAGAAACCAATGTAAATTCTATTAAGAATTTACGACTCGTTCACTGTGCGTTTCTTTCTGATTGCGACTGCGATTTGTTTCTGCTTACAATGGGCTAGATAGGATTTGGTGATGCTGTCACAGTCACATAGTGTGAACGCTTCCACGCTTCCATTGAGCCCTGTACAACCCATTTGAAGAATCGCAGTCGCAATCAGAAAAAACGCACAGTGTGAATAAACCCTTAGGAGTTTTATACACGTGTAATGGCCTCCCAGAAGGAATGAGCATTTTTATTTGTCATAATTTGTAGCGGATCCAGGATTTCCACAGACTAGCGGCAACCTCTAATGTGGGCGTGCGAACCTATTAATTCGGCGAAATTTCCCCCGAAAACTGCGCGAAAATAAAATAAATTTGGCCCCGAGGCAGGACTTGCGTTCCTGGCGCCGCCTTAGGTCCAGCAGTGAAAATGGACTTGTTTCTTAGTATATTTGGTTTAGGTTTATGGAAAGACTGTTGAATCAGAAATAACTTTCTATATTGTGACGAATCCTGTGAATTTTAAAAAGTCGTCCATTCTTTTCCGCACTGGAAGTTCGCATGACTTAACGGATTTTATGCAGATTACGGATACTTTGGGTGATACTTTATTCGGCCGTCTTTTTCTCATTATCCGTAAATATCTCAGTGTTTTATTACTGATGTGGCTCATTAGCTTTAACCCGCTTCCGCTACTTCTAACAATAGAAATCTATCTTACATTTCATGGGTGACTTGCACATTATGTATGTAACCTTTCTCCACTTCTATTCCTCCATAACTTTTAAAAGAATTGTAAACAGATGAATTTTGATGCTTCAATTCGAGGTTTTCCTCAATAACATAAATCTGACATTTTTGGCGCAGGGTTTCAAAATCAGCAAAAAATAAAGTTGCCTCCAGTTGGAATCGAACTCACAACACCAACCATCATTAGATTCGAATTCTAATGCCTTACCCACTCAGCCAATCTGTCATTCCTTGCCAGTCTCAGATTTTCATACCCTTATAAAGTCATGTTCTATTGAATCGGGAAATGATCCAAGTCCCAAAAGTGAAGTGGAGCATGACACAAAGTTAGACCATTCTATTCAACACATGTCCGGTGGCAGTGTGGAATAGGGATCTGACTTTTAATCCATAGATGGTTGGTGTTGTGAGTTCGATTCCCACTGGAGGCAACTTTACTTTTTGCTGATTTTGAAACCTCTTGATGACAATTTTGTGCACACATGCCAGAAATGTAAGATTTGTGTTATTTAGGAAAAACTCGAATGCACTGAAGTTTGTGGCGAGACATGGAACAGAATCTTTAGAATTTATAGAAAAAAGGATTGTTGTATTTGGACCTTCTATCTCTTGTATAAGAAGCGTGTTACCTCAGTGCCAGGAAGACACAGGTAACAGAGAAGTAACAAAGGAAGGGAGCAAGAAACCCACTTCCTACAACTAATCAAGTTTTTCTGTAATAAAAAATAAAATAGAATAAAAATAAACTGTCACACAAAAATGCCAGATCTATGAGGTATGGTGTGTAATTCCTCTACTTTTGTCTTGTCGGCACTTGTTGACGCTGTTCTCTTTGTCCGTTGAACCCCTCTTTTCTCTGGTCAATCTTCCAACCTCCAAGATCATCAAAAACACACCATGCAATTCAAATCATCTGATATCACCCTACTGATGGTTCGTAACTATATATATGCAAAAAAGATTATCACTATGAAATGGCTGACGCAATATGAACCCAGAGTCCCCAACACCATACTGGAATTAACAGTTTTCCATCCATCACCCACTCTGCAAATAGTTGTTGTGTGTATGTGATCTCTGGTGTATAAGCACTTTTTCTCTCTGAGACCACGAAATCCTAAAAAGTATCCCCAACGATTGTTTCTTTGCCAGGTAGGCAGCTCTATGAGCCTCCAATTAACCTGATTGAAAAATAATTGTAAAGTAACTAAATGAAGTTTCTAAATGTTTTATCAACAATTCTTTGTTTGTATTTAACTGATCACTTTGCCAGCATCAGTGGTGGATCCAAGATTTCCTGGAGGAGTCGCCAACCTCTAAGGGAACCCCCAACCTACTATTTGACCAATTTGTGTCCAAAATCTGCATGAAAATGAATCAAAGGACAAGAAGGACCCAGAGGAATCCATTGTAAACAAACACGTGTGTTTGACTGGGAAACATTCAAGGCCTCCCCTCGGACCCAATACTACTGCTTGAATCCCCCACAGCGGCAAGTACCAATAATGTGGTATGGGTTTATTGCAAATATCATATAATGTCGATAATACAAACAATATGTTTTATTGGCGCAATAAACCGCAATAAACGACAGTCGTATCCGAGTGCTGAACGTTCATCGAAAAATGTAACCGATATGAAACACGAAGTATCATATCCAGAAGTTTGCGATGTTTTCTCGAACGTTTTCCCTTAACAGTTCTACAAAATCCATGATAGATAAGATAGCCTCACGGTTAAATCAAACCAATCCGTCTGACATCGGTTATGGTCTACTCACACAGGTCAAGGGTAAGGTGATGATTTCTATTCAACACATGTAAAACAAAAGTTTTGGTATTGTAGTTCTAGAAATGTACGTAAAGTCATCTACCCAATCATCTGCACGGACACTGTTCACAATGCTATTTTATTCATAGACATCCCAACAATGCCTGGAACGACAATGCCCATTGATTAATTGCGGTGTCATATTTTACGTTCATTGCTGGTAATGATCAAGGAAGCTTTAGTTTCTGGTGTTGGAGAAAAATTATGTGGATCTACTACCTCTTTCGCTTGTGAGGCTATTCTGTTCTTTAAAATAGTTGACCTCTCACTTAAGAAATTTTAAGTTATGTCCTTTGTTTGATATTGTTTGAAACATTCTAAAAATATCAGATCTGCACAATAGTAGTCTCCTAGTATCGTAAAAATCGGACAATTATGTGTAGTATAATAGGAATGGCATTACTTTTAAGTTCTATTCACCAAGCGATAATGTAAGCGGGAGCGGGAGGGGCATCGCTAGTTCTCGCTAGCGGCAAAATATCAAATGGGTTCTGGACCCATTCTCAAATGATACTGCTAGCTACCACTCCACTCCTATCTGAATGGTACCAGTGTAAATCGATAGGAACTATTCGCTAGCGATGCTGCTCTTGCTCACACTATCGCTCGGTGTGAATAGACCCTTAGGTAGATGGCTCTTATTCTAACACGTTACTAGGTAGTAACTAGGTGTCCCCTTGGCAATGGAATTTTGTTGCCTCAGACAAAATCATCTGATTGACTGTTAGGAATATCCCTATTAGAATGAATGACTTTTGAGATGTGTGAAAGAAATACCTCTTTCTCCCTTACCTTATCAACTGACAATGGGTGTGTAAACGATTTCCTTAGTGAAACTGTTTAACTATTCGAGTTTTTCAAAAAACACAAAAGGTTGGCATTATTGCCAAATTTGTCTTCCCACATATTTGCAGTTTTCATCTTTATTTGAGATCAACTGATGTTGATAAATGTGACATTAGAAATCAAGGGGTATATGAGGATTACATTTTAAGGTTTAATGCTACATTGAACTGGTTGATTTTTAGTGGCAAAGCTAAAAGGAAGTTGACAACATTGGCATTCTTGTATTGTGGAGATATTGTGAAAAACTTTATTAGCACCTATCTGAGGCGATATAAGTTTCAGTTTCCCCGATCAAACAACTTGACATTAAACTTTTATAAAACTGAGCAAATATTGCATGGATGAAGGGCAATAAACAGATTTGATGCCCGAGTGGTGTTTGTTGCCCAAAGGCTAAAGGCCAAGGGCAATAAACATCTCAAGGGCATCAAATCTGTTTATTGCCCACCCATTCATGCAATATTTACTTTATCATTTGCTAATTAGCAACAAAATATTTATGAAACTTATCTTTTAATGAAAGTGAAAAAGATTTTTGACAATGATGTCATTCCATATCACTTTGGAAATGATGTCACTGCTAAGCAACAATAGTTGCAATTATGTGTTTATTGACCAACTGGGCAATAAACACTTTTCATGACCAACCTATTAGCCAATAGCATCACAGAACCACTGCGGAGCAAATAATAAACTTTTATAATAAACTGCTGTTTAATTTATGTCACTACGCCTTGGCCATCTTTTCTGCAAGCCTTTGTAAAGTTCATTGGTTCAGTGTGAAAACCTCATTGTGTCTGTCCGGAGGACATCACAGGGAGGACCGGAAAGGAACCAGACGGGAGTTGAACAGTATTCGGACAATAGACCTCGTGTAATGAGTTTCCGTCAGCAGTGACTGTCAATGTACTCCCGGAGGACAGTAACTTGATCGATACCGAAAGCACATCAATTCGAGTTCTTTGCAAATTGCAGGTCGCATAACGTTTATTTTGAATTAAAACTTTTGACACCCTTCGCTATTCATCAGAGGAGAAGATTAATTTGGAGAATTTCTCCGAGGAAACATATTCGAGTTTTTCCTTATGAGATTCTGTAGAATTCTACAGAATTCATAAAAAAATGTAAAAAGTGGGATTTGAACCCACTACCTCTTGCTTAAGAGTCAGAGACCCTAGCAGAGTGCCACAGTGACACGGGTAACAGAGAGAACATTTGAATGTATCCTAATTCATGCTTCAGTGATTTACCACATTCTATAGAATTCCATAGAATTCTACAGAATACGTCTTCATAAGGAAAAATTCGATTGTTTTCCAACGAGAAATTGACACCTACCACTAAAAGTGGTACAAAAGGTGAGGCCAAGGAAAGTGAAAATTATAGGGTATAGGGCCATTCAGGTGTGAAAAGTTTTTACAGTTGTTGGTCGTTATTTCAGTAAAATAATTTGCCCTCGCCTAACGGCTGGGAATAAATTTTCTTTTGTGAAACAACTTACGCTAGGACTTTAACATAGTCTATACCTTATTCTTCTTGACCGATTCGCCTCGTAATATCCATCTTTTAAAGCTGAATACAAAAACCATAATTTTAATACAAATTTTATGGCAGCTCAATTCAAACTTTCCATTGAGAAAAGAATACACTGGCAACAAAATATCAAACAGTAAATCATTATTGGAATGTAAGATTTTTGTTTTCGTGTCAATTCTGATTTTTGTAGCCAGAAATCGAATAAAGATTTGTCATTTTACATCTGTAATTTGGATATACAAGGGCATTTGAGTTTTTCACGATAAGAAAATCTGTCAGATCTGACAGATATAAAATGCTATTTTTAAGAATTATCACAATTTAAATTTTACAAACAATGATTATTCAAGATTGCTGACCCATGCAAGAATGTGTATACTTCATTAAATGAGAAACATCTGTAACAGCAAGGAGTAGAAATGCATCTCTAGACACCCTGTGGATATGGACAATGCCATCACAAATTTTCGTAATGGGAATTTTTTTCTTTTTTTTGTAAATTTTTGAAAATGTATTTGGGAATGATCAAGCATCTAAAAATAATTATATTTTAAATTTGAACAAAACTTGGAATGTTGTTTGTAAATTCACTACAGTTCAATAAGGACAATTTTGAGTTTGTAAATTTTCCTGATTTCTGTGGGGAAACCACAACAGTTGTATTATATTTAAATTTTTCTATTTTAAATTCCCCACCGACTGTAATCATATGTTTGAAAAATTATTCACAGGAAAACACATTTTTGCCAAGTTTTGTTTCTTGAAATTAGTCTCTAACAAAGTTGGTATCCGTAGTGTGATTTGTACTGTGTGAAAACAGAAAAAAATCCAGCAACAAAATGTTACGCCTTTCAGTGAAACAGCAAATATCATGAGTTTTTTGAAGGAATATACAGATTTATTTCCTGAAGGGATATGAAACTGTTCATTATCTGAAGGGCCATGGGCCCTGAAGGATATAATCTGTTTCAGATTCCTAAAGAAATTAATGCCTTTAGAGTATTTAAGTGTTTAATTTTCACAAAAATAAAGTCTAGTTATTGTTTACATAAGAAGGGATTCCCCCATTGTGATGTCATTATCATGTCATATTGGGGATTCCCCTCAAAACTCATGTTAAACAGTCATGGGAAACAGTCAGTCCAGTGTTAAACACTGATAACTACTGAAACCAATTGTCTGTGAGTCAATCAAAATTCTTGAAAAAACACAGTTGCTCCGCCGCTCTCATAATAAACTGGGATCTCAGCCATTCAGGTCTAATGCTCTCATATGCTGCTTTGGGTAATATTAGACTCTTTTATTTCTACCCCGCTTCTGTCTTGGATCAGAAGCAACAGATTTTTCTCTGGATGGCTTTCACTGAATTTAGGGAATTCAGCTGCATAGAGCCACGGGCGGTACTTAAGAAATAGTAAGTTGCGATTCTCTACTCCATTCGAGGTTTTCACAAACACACAAAGTTGGCAATATTGGCATTATTTGTTATCCCATTAACTTGCGGTTTTCTTCTTTATTTACATCAACTGATGTTAGTTAATGTTAAATTACAAATCAAAAGGTAAAGTAGGATAACATTTCAAGGTTAAACATTTTACTGAACTAGTCGATTTTTAAGGTTGCAGTACCCACTTGACCGAATCATCCCGAATGAAATAAATTATAGTGAAAATTGTCGACAATGATAATAGGAATCACTCTGTGAAGTTTGAAAAAGTTCACCATTCTGTTTTTGAGTATTTGAATGATGAAGTTGGCTTCTAGGTCCATTGAAATCAATGGCAATCAGTATTTTTCTCAGCATTGGGACGGTGAAATTTCTTTAAACTTTACACTCTGTTTTAATTGTTAAAATGATATTTTTTCTGACAAAAATATTTGATAAAATTAACTTCTTTCTAATTATAATTTATATATTACTACAATTCAAATTTGTTCATTGATTCCCCCTACAAATTTCTATGGACAACTGACATGCAGAATGGATTGCTATTTGTCAATGGGCCACTATAATGCACTGCAATTGACCACAGTTCAATTTGGTTAAAGAGGGTAACAATACAGCTGGTGGTCAATGAAGCATAACTCTGTGTTTTGACAAGAGTTTTACGTCACAACACGTCACAAGTGGGTGCAGCAACCTTAAAGGGACAGCTAAAACAAAGTTAGCAATATTGGCATTCTTGTATTGCGGAGAGTTTGTGAAAAACTCTAGTGCTATGACAAAAAGTTAACTGATAAGCTGATTGTTCCTTTGTAACACAACAGAGACAGGACTTTGTCTTTCACCAAGGACTAGATCTAGTTTACACAGTCCAAGGAATTTTGCCTAAGTGCTGGTTTAACTATATCTAGCCCTAGGTCTGAGAGAAACCCAATCCATTTACACGTAATAAATCATTATTATGCTTTAAAATGTATTTGTTTTGATTTAAAATAGCCGCCATTGTGATTGTCCTTGGCAACGGGCTAGGTCGGGTGACCCAGCTTGACAATTCTGCAATCCCATTGGCTAATAACACTCAAACCAGAATATTCTTTTAACGCGAAACACAAAAACAAAGATGTGGCCTGGAAATGACTTGATCAGAATCCGCGAAGAAAGTGGAGTTTACCTTTATTTACCTTAATATAACTTTTCACATGGGAAAACCTATCTCCTATTTCATTATTTTCCAAAATAATAAGAAAAATATGTTTACCATAATCTTTATTGTTTTTTTTTTAAAGAAAAAGCTGATCACTCTTCAAACTGCACGGAAAATATACAGACTTTATCATAAGTTTTTGAAGCAATAAACTGAATAATGCTCTGAAGGAGTCTGGGCAGTTTACTTCCTGAAAAGCAAAGCTCTCTGATTGGCTGACACTCATAATAACATCACAGCTGGAAATCTCAGAATTTATCCAGAGTTTGTCCCATGAAATAAACAGTTTATTCAGAGTTTTTCCAGGAAACATATAATTTTATCTTGATTTTTTGCTCCTATCTGTAACATTAATGCTTTTGCCACATTCCATACACATCACTATGCATTATAACTGCATTATAACTGAATACAAAATGCTTTGTTCTGAAATTAATAGTTTTTAATTCCTAATTAGTACACCTAACAGCCCATTTATATCCAGTGACAGCGATGCGTCTGCGACTTCGCTGCGACATCACCCTGAGTGGGTTGCAAAGTCATTTCCAAGGGACAGATAAACTTGACGCTAGCGTTGACGCTGACACTTCGTGTAACAGTACAGGACAGAATTCATACATATGATTTGGGAGCAATCTTGCAGCGAAGTCGCAAACACTCGATCCCTTACTCTATACTCTAAAGAATATATAACTTTTTAATAATCAGCAAAAACTAAAACACGTTGCTTTTTTTCTAATAGTTAAAAATAAATCCCCATATTCTTATGCATGAAAAGTATATTCATATTGGCCACATAAGACTTGACACTGACTACACTACTCATCTAATTGATTGATCACAAAGACTTAATTTTAATTATAATGCAGATGATTGACCTGGTCCAATAGAACCAACATGCAATTCCCCTGCTATGATGGGACCTGCAAGTGATGTGTCTGTTATGATGGAGTCTGCAGATAGTTTACCTGCAGTGATAGAGCCAGCAAAAGCCTGATGGCCTGGTTCCTGCCCTATAAAGGCTGCACATATTTGTTTTGCTGTAATGGAACCACTAGTTGCTGTGAATGAGCTTGTAGATATGTGAGCTGCAGTGATGGATTCTGCAGATATTTGACCTAGACCTGGCTGAATTTCTGTATGAAATTCTGCTGGTTGTGGATCTGAAAAAAAGCTTACATTTGGGTGACCTGATTGTTCACCTGAGGGGAATGTCCCTGCAGTTGCTTGATCTGTGGAGAAAGTATGCTCAGATTGTTTGTAGTCAGTGAACGATCCTACAGATTTTTGTTGATAGCCTGGGAAGAAACCTGTGTGTGCCTGGTCTGCGGGAAATGATGAAGGTTGCTGGGATGGGTGGAAACCTGCATTGGCTTGATTTCCTGTAAAGTAACCTGGTACATCTTGCTGTGGTGGAACTGCTTGTGGTGTGAAGGTTTGTGATGGCAGCGTTATCGATGGTTCTGTTTGTGATGGCTGTGTTTGTGATGTAAAAGACTGATTGCCAATAACAGAATCTGGTTCTTCTACAATAGAAGATGGTATGCCACTGCCAGCTGGCACTTCTGCTCTCTCCTCACAATCAGGTTCTCTTTCTCCTGGAGTTAATGGCGTCACGACATGAATGAGATCAAGGTGTGAAATGCCAGGATATCTGGGAATTCCAACTGCTTCCTGTCAAAATGTGAAAAGGAATACAAGAAACAGTGACATATCTGTAACTATCGTGTTTTTCCTATTTTCTGTGATCGGTTTAATTGGACGAATCAGATAAATTTAACGAGAACCAGTCAAGCATGACTGACGCAGGTCTTTATTGTAAATTTTTCTGTCTCCCTCATTCATAGTTGACACATTAGTGTAATGGTTAGCATGCCAGAATGTAGATCAATTCATCCTTGGTTAAACTTTGTAAAAGTCTTTTTAATGTTTCATAATTTTTTCTGTCTAATTAGATGAATTCGACGAATTTTTAAAATCAAAATAGGAAAAACTCATAAGAACTCATGACAACAATAAGAACATTTCTGGATTTGTAACACTTGAAAATAGATATTTTACCATGATTTTTGATTGTAGAGGATGTTGACCACCAGAGGGGGTATTTAGTCGCAGTGTTTCTGTATTGGTTGGTAAAGCAGCATCATCTATCTTGGATCTGATGTGATCCCAGGCTCCAGCATCTAAATAGCCACTCTGCGTCCAGGCCAACATGTTGGTGATCAAGTCCTTTACTGACAAAGAATTTCTGTTGTGCCATTTGTACAGAATCTAAAGGAAATGATACAATGAAGCAGGTGAATGTATGTGACATTGGTCTTTACCACCCGCATCCGAAAAATGGGGAAGGTAATGTTTTCAGTCTGTCACCGGGGGGGGGGGGGCGTACCAAGCTGACTTGTATAGGGGGGTGGGGTACC
>JBCAUG010577155.1:0-48777 GCA_038406175.1 Haplosyllis leylae | reverse complement strand
AATTCAGGAAGGAGGCTTTCAAAAGTGGACTTCTTCAGGGTCTTAGTTCCTGCATTTACCCGGGCCATGTCTGAGAAGAACATCAGAAGTGGTTTTGAACACACCGGAATGTACCCAGTCAACCCCTTGGCCCCAAAGCTCCTGAGGACATGGCCTAGCCTAGTGAATGAGAACTGCAGTAAGTGCTACCGAGACACTTGTTTGTTCGAGCGATACACCGACGCAAGCGATACAGTCAAGCGAGACATTTTAATGGTGTTTTTTTTGGCAGATAAAGAGCAGGACGATGACAACGATGACGATGAAGATGCTGATGAGGAGAAAGACGAACCTGAGGGAGCTGTAGGAGGCCAGGACGAGGATGAGGAGTCAGAAGAGGAAGAAGAACAGGACGAAGAGGACGAAGATGATGAAGCAGAAGAGACAAAGGAGACCCAGGAGACAGTTGGAGAAGAGGGTGAGGAGGAGGCTGCTGAAAAGACGAAGGAGAAGGACCCAGATTACATCGAAAAGGTACATTTATACAAGCGAGACATACAAGCGAGACATTCACGTGAGACACACAAGCGAGACAACCGATACATTTAATTCTTTTGCTTCCAGAGTACCAGCGAGCCGCCCATGGAGACTCTAGCTGCTAAAAGGGCTCGTAGAAACCTTGCTGCTGTGGCATATGGTGATATGGAGATCACGGTAGAAGAGGAAGGTGTGTATTTATTGAGTTAAAAAGTTGTTTAGCTCAAGCGAGACGATGTCGGAGTTGCTTGTCTCCCTTGTAATTCCATTATATTGCTTTTGCAGACGATATGAAACGGAAGAAAAAGGAGAAGGTGCCCATCCCGACCCTGGCAAAGAAGAACCTTACTTCTAAGAGGCCGCCGCTGTCCAAATACAAGAGGAGTGACCCAACAGACGACGCCAACCGAGACACCGATGTGATGACTACACTTGTGGAGATAACGCCACAAGCGAGACAGACGTTTGACGCGATCTACGACGGTGTTACTTTACAAGCTGAGATACAGGAGGTGGAAGATGAAAGGGCAAGGGTGCATGAAGAGAACGAGGCAGCGAAGAAGAAGATGGAGGCGTCCCTGACCCAGCAGCAGATGAACAGGATTGAGATAGCACCTACCGAGACAGGTAAGTGTATCGCTTGTTTTCAAGGTAGATCTACCCTTGAGGTGTCTCGCTTGTGTCTCGCTCGTGTCTTGGTTATATTAGAAGGTCAATTTTGTTACAGATCCTCGGTTTGGAGGTGTATCCGGAGAGGTGGCGGCCTTAGCACTCCCTCTACTTCAGAAGCATGGTATAGGGAAGCAGAAGGACAAAGAGAGTGGTGGTACTGAAGGTGGTGGAGAATGTTGATTGTTAAAGTTGTGTTATTTCTATTCCAGAGTTGATTAGGTTCAATTTCAGTTGACAGGTGCAACTGTAAACACACAGGCTATCTAATATATTTTGTTAAAGAGTGAATAAAATATTTAAAGAAAATGAGAATTATTCTTATTGTGTCTCGGTTGCGACAATGTTGTGTCTCGCTCGTGGCATTGCTGGGTTGTTTATTCTAGAAAAAAGACAAACTAGACGAAAGATTAAGGTCAGCGATCTCATAAGGATACCAGTGAGACCCAGAGTACCTGATACAAAGAAAAGGAGACAAATAAAGAAGGTTCCTAGCTGGCATCTTACATCAGATGAATCCATGAAGTACATAGAAGAGTCACATGAAAGAACTGAGGCTAAACAGAAACAAAATGAAGAGGAGGCAGAAGTTAAACATAAAGCTGTCCTCCTACACAGGAGGGTTAAGAAAGAAACGAAATCAAAGACACAGAAAAGTGTCTCGCTCTTGCCTCCGAAGCTAGCGAGACAGAAGGTGCCGGTAGTGTCTCGCTCTACCACTCGGAGCAAGCGAGACACAAAAAAACGTCGGTGACTGATTACAATGAACTCCTATTTCTTACTCCTATTATCGTGCAGGAGTGTCATATATAAACCCATCATATATATATATTACACAGGAATAAAATCTTTTTTAAAGTATTTACAGATGTTTTTGTGGGTGTCTCGCTCTTGCCACACAAGTGTCTCGGACTACCAACATTGCGTACCAAGCGAGACACTTCGGTGAAATTTTTAAAGTCAAATATTTTCAACGGAAAGTAAGGTAGGAAGATTATATTACTATACAAGTTAGAGAGTGTTAAAATACACAATCAAAAAAGACCAACAGCTAATATGTTGATTATTTGAGAATTTATTGGGAAATTAAAAAAGTGTCTCGCTCTCCCTACCACTAGTCTAACCCAGGGGCTGGTGCGAGTGCACGAATTG
Source organism: Haplosyllis leylae (assembly GCA_038406175.1). Lineage (NCBI taxonomy): Eukaryota > Metazoa > Annelida > Polychaeta > Phyllodocida > Syllidae > Haplosyllis > Haplosyllis leylae. The sequence goes on along the minus strand of JBCAUG010577155.1, from coordinate 46,440 downwards.
ACGGGGGTGGGTGGGTGGGAGGGACTTGGTGACCGGGAGCTGATGATGGTGACCGCACAATATCACCTGCAGGCTTCAATACCTCACTCATCATTCAGTGATTGGCCCAATCTAAATCACTTCATTTCGTTTAGAGCTGTTCATTACCCACAGATGAAGCTGTACTTGTGACAAATTACAGGTGTACTCCCAAATCTAATTATCCGCATTTGCTTTTCACAACCAAACTGCCCTATTCCAGTCGGTAGCAAAAACGGGAGCAAATTCTACTTCTCCACACAAGCTCAGATATTTGATAAAAACTGTTTTAAGCTTGAACATTCTAACGTTATATACAATTGTCCTTTTCAATTTCAGTTCATCAAAATAGAAATTCTCTCTCAGATCTAATTACATGCGCTTTTGCTTTCTGCTTTTAAACACCACAATTCCTGACACGCAAATGAGACTGCGACTAAACAACTCTCACCAGCGTCATTTTGTGTCCTACTGTGCATTACCTTCAGATCACAAAAGGAGGGAACCACACAGTCGTAAACGGTGATAATGGGAGTGTCAAAAATGTCACCATTGGTAACCATGGATACGTGAAAAAACTTTGAGCAGCTGACCCCCATTGTGATTTTTGGCCACTTTTCTGCAGGCATCCCTGCAGCGAAAACATTTCTGTCTGTGACAATCACAAGATCAAAAAGCCGAGCAAGATCCAAGCTGTTTTACATTAGTGACATATTGTGCTCTCCGCACACTTCCCTTTCTCTCATCTTTTTACTCTTTTCCTCTGTGCTCTCAACATAACAACAGCACAAAGGACTGACTTCTTCAAAAAGCCTGTCACATGGGGATCGAACATCCGTCGAATGCAGGTTTATCCACCTTTCGACTAATTTTTCGTCGCCAGATATCTGTGCAGGTCTTTTTAACAGAACATGATGTTGTTCTCATTTTTAATGAAGACCTTCTAAAACCAAAACGGTTATTAATCGAACAAAATGCAGAACTTCTTGTTTTTATCCAAGATGGCCCCACCATGCAACAACGTGTTCATGATGCAAGAAACCTGATTCTACGGAAATCCTGCGCCTCTCCCCAGCCCGAGGACAATCACTCTTCAGTTACATCACACTAATGGCTGTTTTTGCTTTCCATCGAGCACCTTATTCAACGGACAAGCGTCTTTGTGACGGTGCATTTATTTTCTTTAAAAGTAACCAACCTGATTTGGAAACTTAAGATTGATTCGCTAGTTAGTTACTGGACTCGGAAGAAGACGTCTCCCTGAATACAGCACGAACTACATGGGAATTATGTCGCGACTCAATCCCATTCTCTAGACTTGCCACACTAATGCTGAGTTTACAAGTTGCAATTTGCCGTTTTGATAGTTTCATACTCACGCCTGCACATTTGTTCATCTCCTAAAAATATCAGGATTCTCTTCAATCCAAAATTGGAAATGAGTAAAATTAAAACTTGTGTCCCCTGTCAAATATGGTGCTGTTTACCTAGTGGCACTAGACATGTATCGGGTGTCATAAATACAAGCACAAGAAACACTTGTAAGAGGTAACAGAGAACGGTAAAGAAAATAAGAACATTCCTATGGGCACATAAAAAACTGGCTACAGCCATAATTATTGTCTTTGTGGCATGCTCGTCGAATTCTGTTTGACTACGTGAAGGAGCATACAGGCTACTGTGTAAAAGTAGTCGTACTGGTCGAGAATGTACACAAATCACTACCGTATTACACTGCTTCCTTCTTGCTTCTGTTTTTGTGTACGTTTTCCACAAAAAAGAAATCTACAGACTTTCGTTTTTTGACTTTAACGAAAGTGTGGAAACTTCAATCGTGAAAGAAGAAATTAAAATCCAGGCACCAAAATGTTTGAAATTCCTTGAAGAAAATAATACGTAATTTAGGAAAATGTATTGTGTGAAGACTTGAAAGGACTATTTATTTTCATAGCCTTCAAAGCAACAAAAGCTGCTTGAAGATTCGTAAGGTCAATTTGGAGAACATAACATTTATATTGTAGCTTATCAACACTACTTATCCACTACAGTGCACTTCTTCTAAACTTTCCCACACTTTCGCACAGAAGGACAGAAAAAAGTCTAAAAATTTTAACGAGTACAATTCCAAAAGAAAAGACAAGTGGAAAATCTTTTTATACTAACTAAGATTATGTATTTTAACTGCATTTCTCAATATCTCTTGATACCACCTTTATCAACTTGGAAATTCCACTTCTTGTTAAAATACCCTGAGAGTTGGTATTCTAGTCAAGGATGATCATCTGTAAACAATATTTCATGTTTCCTTGGCCTTATCATTGTTTGGGTACCTATTATTTGTTTTTAGATTCCATGTAGATGTTCCCGTCATCCTCGAGTTGAAGATATTATTTATCAAATCCTTCAAAAGGTTGATGTGCGGAAAAAGTGGGGTAAACATGCACCTTTCATCACCACAATTTTCTTTTCAAAACAGTTAATTCACTCACTTCTCCTCAAAGAAAAGAACTGAATATTTGTTAATTTTCACTGAATTTGTTTTTCACCATTCATGAATGAAGGTTTAGGAAACCAACCAATTTTTCACAGGGTGCGCTCAGAGAGAAATTACATGCTCAATTCATGATGAAATTAAAAATGGATTTGTAGAACAACTTTTGCATTGTTTAATTTCCATGTACAAACGTCTGAATACAGCAAAAAATTCTTTGCAATCAGTCTATTTTCCAAAGTTACTATGGCAACAGCAAAATAGGTAAAGAGACCGAAAAAGGCATTAAATTAAATTGGCCATGTGTTTTGGGAATATGGGATCCGGGGAAATGACATATTTACAGCAGCTGCAAACATTTTAATCAGAAACAAAAATGCATGAAGTTATGCCGTAAATTTTCCAAGGGAAAAAGTCGTGAAACTGACTTCTTTCTTCACTTAATATTTTAAGAGATTCTGATCGTCTTGACTTTTTGTAAAACTAAAATGTGGACCTCACAGATTTTGTCAAAGAGCTGTCAAAATCCCATGACTGAGTATTGGTGACCCTTCAGCTTCACCTGTAGACACTAACTTCACTTCACAGTTCCACTCTTCTGACAGATGCCCCACCGACAGTAATTGCATACATGTGCAATGTTCATGCATCACATGGAAGTAGAAAACACAAGATGGAATGCGTGATGAAATAGACATGATGACAAATCTGGCACAGGTGATCTGCATGTAAATCTCTGCAATCCGTTGGTACACAGAAAATAAAAGTCCTACCACTTTTTGACAGTATCCTGCCTACTCAAGGTGTTACAAATTTTAAGGCAATTTACAAGCCTACTGGCAGTAGTTAACTGTGCATGATGGAGGTCAATGTTGTTCATCAATTTTAATCTGCTGTTCACTGTATGCTCGCTTTTCTTTGAAATTTCTGACAGGAACACACACTTGGATTCAGTGCGACGATAATCCTTCACCCACCGTCTGGTTTTCTGGTGTACGGTCAATTTGTTAAAGTTTTCTGAGACATTAGACATTGACTGTTTATTGAAAGGTGCAGTAATAATTCCCATGATTGGTTGTACAAATGGTTTACATTCAACAACGCCATAGAATGTGTTCAGCCAACATTCAATGACGAATCTATATCTATCTTGAAAGTATCCGTCAAAAGGTCATTCATCCAAATACATTCCTGGTAGTTTCCCAACGAACTAAACTTTATTGACTTATAGCTTGTCTTGCAACTCTATCCTAAGTCTTTCTCACTATTTTGTATACTGTTGGTTTTACCAGCCAGATTGTTTTCCGATCCCCAGAAAAAGAAACCTACCGTACATATAAATCATGAGTTTAACGTAAAATTTCTAAGATAAATCTTTGGGCGTAATTACGATGGTTGTGCTGGGTTTCAAGAAATGACTTGCTAAAAATTAGACTCCTTCTACGTTGCTACCAGAATATATTTACAAGTCTACATGATGGTGACCTGGGGACGAAGTAATTGCAATATTGGACGTGCACAGAACTATTACACTTTTTGATCATACCGAGCGACTCATTGGCGTAAACTAAAGAGTACAATGAATCAGTACAAAGTTACACCACTTAAGTTCAAAATGTCAACATACTTGGTGAATTACTGAAGTCCACCTCTGAGGCTCTGACTGGGAATCCAGCAGGTTTCTGTCACGTTCCATTCAATAGGAATTGGTCATTAATTCGTCTCAATAAACCCCGTGTTAAGGTTCTGAGACTTGACTAGAATGGTCCCCTCTGAAGGAGGTAAATATCTTCCGGCGGCATCCCTGCCGTTTTGACTGGAAATGGACATATCTGCCACCAAATGTAGCCGGGTCGACACCTTTTCACGGGGTGACTGGACAACACCAAACTACGTCACATTGTTGGAGCGAATATTCTCCATTACGCCCTCCTTACTGTCAACAAACAGGTAAGTTTAGGAAGGAGTTAATTTTAACACAGTCAATTCGAAAAAAGATGTCTTTGGGTGGTTTTCCAGCCATAAAGATCTGCAACAGCTATTGAACACTTAAATCATTCAAATAGGCTGCATTCATTCCACACATAACACGTAAAATAAATCTATTGCGAGCTGCATCAAAAGCAATTATGATTATTACTCTTTTTCTCTGAATGCACCACATCTCTTTTTACATGTTTGTTATCTGTCGATGGGAGCTTGATTTCTACAGGAATTCGCAACCCCGTCACAAGCGCATTGGCCTCTGAAATGCTCACTTTTGCGGAAGGGGCTAGAAGGGTGAAATCATAACTGTAGGCTATATGAAAATTAATGGGGTCTGTGTCAAGTGGTTTTGCCGGTGGAGCTCTCACCTCTGCTACTCCGCATAATAACTCAAATCCAACCATTCAATTTCAACAATTTATCTTGTTTCCCTTTATTAGATGAGTGCAGGCAATCTACACAGCAAATACCTGGTCGAGGTAGTAATGTCTGCTGTGCTAGACACCCCAATCCTTTAATTTTCACCTGACTTCTCGACGATACATATTGTACAATAGCGGAGATGAATAACAGGCTTTCCAATCTAACAAAAACATGAATCTCTCTCCCTTCTTTCTTTTTGTTTGAAAACCCACTCATTCCATGAAGATTTCAATCTACATAACAAATTTGTGTATTTCGTTACCTGCCATAGAGTTCTCCACATAGTTAATAGACCAGTATATCTCTCCGGAATGATTTTAAATTACATATGTGCAACATTTTATTTAAAATACCGATCTACAGTGTGAAAATATATTGTTGACAACTCTGCCCTCATGTGCTACAATGCACTATATGTACTTCATGAAGGTATTATATACGATATTTTCACAGGTACATTTCCCTAATGTTTTGCAGCTTCCCCGGCTGCACTCAAGTCATAGAAGTGAATGTCTTACCTTGCCGTATCTCTGAGCATATGATCCAGTAAGTAACGAGTGAAATATAATAATAGTTTCATCCAGATCCCAGATGAAGACCCGCTCCAAATCGCTCTCAGGACCCGGTGATGGATTGTTTTGTCGTCTACCTCGACTCCTACCTCGGGCTGAAATATTCATAAACGAAAAAAATATTTCCAAAGATTCCTGAGTTGCTAATTGACTACATTTCATTTACCTTTGTATAAGCAGCAGATCTAGGCAATAGGTGATGGGAATTGTAAAACAGTGACAGCGTGGGGACATCAAAACATGGATTAGGGCCCAGGTGTTCCAGGTTTTACAGCGCATTACTCTTGTAGACTTAACTCGTGAATACACTGATATCGGAACAAATGCACAAAAGAAACATTTGTAAATGATCAGAAAATTTACTCTGCTGCGAGTAGGATGAACAAAGTGTGAATACTAATATGTTTCACCGGTACAAAGTTAGGCTGCAACAAAATTTCACGAAATATATTCCTCGAATTTCTGATCTTTGCCTGTATCTGAGAAAATGTCTGTGGAATTAAAAAACTCCTGTACAAAATGTCGTCGCACATTTTCCGTGCTACAACACATAGCTGTTTCACTTCCTTTGGAATTACAGCCTTGCAAATGTTTGGGTCAAAAGAACAAACAATGGTTGCCCATGTATTTGTTATTTACCAATCCTCCAATATTATGTCAAATGCAAGAAATGCCTGTTCGGTGAGAACCGATAAACAATGGTAATTTCTCAGAAGATACACTTCAATTATTATTTATAAGTAGCTAATCTGTTGAAACAATTCAAAGATTAGGGTCTGTCTCTTCCCAAATAACAGATGAAATTAGTTTTTTTATGAAGTCTAATGTCGCAAATTTTTTTTCCAATTAATGTCAATCCTTTATCTACGTAAAACGGCAACCAAACACATTTTGTGCTATTGTTATGCGCCGTTCTTACTCGGTGTTGATAGTAATTTAAGTTTCTGTTTGATCTGTACTTTTGGAAATTTAGCGTGTCATTGAGAAGATCCTCATTTCGAAGATAAAATTTTGCATCTTAACTTCGGAAATACAAGAACTTTATGCAGAAAAATACTTTCACAATTTTTTGAATACCTATATTATTTGAGACTCTTTTAAAAAAGAAATGTTTACCGTGAGATGCTTGGAAATATCAATTTCAGCTTGGCCTTTCTTATATTTGTTCTATCATCTATGAAAAACGATAGCCAATATTTCACAGAAATGCTAGCTTCTGCCACAATTGTCAATAACCAACAAGAAGGAGAAAAAAGGATCACGACTTGGGTAGTGCGCAAGGAAAAGATGCATTTGTCTTGCTGTACACAAAATGACAATAAAAGATGCATAAGACATCGCTATCAACTGGGTATAAAGAAGCTGGCGAGGACTGAAATTGGCTATTGTTGCCAAGAGAGAAAGGAGCCAAAGCCATAGGTAATATAGATTTCTAGCTTCTAACAAAGGCTCTTTCATATTGGCGGTTTCTTTTCACGTCTCATTCAGACGAAGACTTCATAGAACAGAATCCTCCTTCAATATCTGTTTCTTTTATTTTCTCTAATAAAAACAACCTTCGCATGCCAATTGCACATTTGTCATACAGTTGCAGGGAAAACAAGATTTGCGAAAAGAAAACAGTGCAAAATACCATCATTTATATTTCCAGTTCTTTGAAGCAAACCGAATCAAGATTGAGTGGGCTCAGAACTGACCGACCATCCAACGACGGGAAACTTGATCAGCCTGTATAATTACGACAGTCCATTGGACAAAGTCATTAATGTAATTTCCAAAAAAAGGGGCTTTGCACCAGTACCTAAATCAGGTCTGTAATGGCCGAATTTAATTCAATTCTCTGATGGTTAATGCTAAAGCTAATTTATGAACCAACTGTTAACATTCTATTCAGCTTCTTGTAAAAGACTACCTTTGGAGTGGCGCTACTGAATGTGCTCCATCATTTCTCATGTTCAACGAATTCATCTTGATATTGGGGGACTTCATCTGCGCAACGTGAAGAAAACAACACCTTACTGGTACCCTTCTCTGTGCGCAAGCACTCAATTCTTACATTTACAAATGATTTTGTACTTCAGGAAAAAAAATCATTTTAGGTTTCTTCATAATGGCAACGGAAACTGCCGGATGTGATAGTCAAATCTTTCAATACTAATTCAGTACTAACAACAGGGAATCGATCATATTTGTGACCTTATCTCTTCAGTCTTGTCGACATATATTCTTTGAGAACGTTGCGTTCATGGTGGCACTGTAAAATAAAGGGAAGTATGCACTAGATACTTCATGCAGTGAGTACTTGTTCGACCTTGCTCATCATTAAGTACCTGTGGGGTGGAGTACTGGCTGTATGGGTACTCAGGAGGGGTGTGTCATGTATACACCGGTCTATTGCTATATAAACCATGCTACAGGTGGGATACTGACCACCTAATATCTACAACTGCTTTCAATGATCCTCTATAATCAATGTGAACGGTCGCGGGGCTCCCTAACTTTACCTTATTCTCATGGATTATGTTTCATTCAAGATATTACTTCATCTTAGTTGCACGCATAGTAATATAGCGGAGCACAGCCACAGTAACGGCAAAATGTATTCGTGTAATCTACAGGTATCGCAACGATGCTCGCAAAAGTTACTGTGTTTAAGGCCAAATGTTGTGACCTGGTTTCATAGTAGCGGCAATTTGAGAAAAGAAATTACTCATATTTTCCTGAACCTTTGTTATTTGATAAAAGTATAGAGTTCGAAAACTTGCCAACACTCACATGATTGAAGCTTTAAAAAGTAACAGTTCTTAAGTTGATCGATTAGCATAGACTATGCTCATCTTTATTTCAGAAACAAAAAAAAGTTTTCAATGAAGTAATGTACAAGCAAGAGAAAAAATCTTATTTACTATGTTCTCCACCCATTTTTTATCTGCTACGATATTGCTCTTTTTCGAAGAGGGCAATGCGATGAGAACCCTTACGTTCATACACCATCGGAAATCATTCCTGAGCCCACACAAGAAGTATTAGAAACACCAGCATCAAAAGAATCCAAATGTATCTGTGGCAGGGCTCATCTCTTATCGACATAACACATTTTGATTTTTCATCAAGCATAAATGTTTGCTCAACAGGGTCCACTCTACTACATTCTGCAAGAACACTGCGAAACGTTCCTGTTTTTGTTATTATTGTTATCATTGGTATGAACTTTTTGTGCGTCTCCCGTCCAGGCTAGATAAATTTGAGGTTCACACAGAACACTAACACACCACCTTAGTGATCTTGAACCAATCCACAAAAAATCATTAATGGTCAGGTGCATCTGATACTCAGCATGGTAATATGATGAGTATATGACAGGTAGCTATCAGTGTTGGACATCAGTCGGGTGCTTTATAATCAGCACAACATGTGCCATTCTCAATATCCATAGATCACGAGCAATCATCCGTGACACATCAAAAACCCCATCTAACCCCAACTCCTCATCCCCATGAAACGTCATTCATAATCAGAACTTAAATGAACGTTCTAATGAAGACTGCAATTATTTTTCCCAAATCATTCTTTACGTGATAATCTATGTGAAGACGTAAGCAACGATCTTATGAGTGATATTTCATAATTCATGCTTGCATCAGAAGAACCTGTAGTATTATGCTTCCTGCGATCCTGACAAACAAATCTGATTTACAATGTTTATTTTAAAAAGTAACGTCGACCACTCCCTTTGGATCTTTTGTTATTTACAACAAAGCTTGATGTACCAGCAACACACTGGGGCCACAAGGAGTGCTTACCACTGCAGGTAGTCCAACTGCAGCTTAATCAGCAGGAGAAGGATGTAGAAGGGAGATAGTACCATAGCGTGGTTGGACTGGATTGAATTGGGGAGGGGGTGTACACCTGTGCTGTGGCATCTAAACAGCTGCACCTTGAGAAAAAATAACAAAGCTACTGACTGATGAATGCAACTTTCAACACCTACTGGCCCCATAGTTCACAGCAACTAAAGGCTTCTTTCCAAGTCTGGGTGACTCATCTGCTGCAGAAATACATCATGGAATCTAGCGTTGGCTCAAACTATGGGTCCACCATCCCAACATTTCTAACCAATTTCTCTCAAAATTAATGAACTACGCCAGAAAGTCAAAGCAAACTCATAATTTAGAAATTAAAATTGTTGTCGTTTTTTTGGAAGTGACAGATCGTGAACCCAAAAATAGAATCCCATAGTTAATTTCAGAAAAAAAGTGTACCTGATCAGAACAATCTGCCATGTATCAAGGTACGATCCGGTGCGGGGTGTGAAGGTAGAGTGATAATACAAGCGTATGTGATTGAAACCAGCTGAAACTGCTGTCGGCTACCTAACTGAGGGGAAAATTTCAGGGCGGATATGTGCAAATTAGCCACATCTCGCTGCCTACCTAGATCTGCCCCTCCTACTTACAAGTATTAGACCTCCCAAAGTGTTAGATAAACTACGGATTCATAACTCGAAAATTCATTACATTGATATTTTTTCATTCAGTTGGATTAAGATAAAAATAATAATTGGAAAACAGATTGATCCAAAACCACAACTAGAAATAAGGAAAGAATTGAGCAAGCTCAAAATAATGTTTAACTGAAGATTTACAATTTACGTTGAAGGCACAAAGTAACTGTCAACATGCTGTGAATGGGCCAATTTTGATTTCATCCATATCGTGTGAGATTTTAACCATGCCCAAATAAAGAACATTAAAAGAAAGGAAGCATTAATAATCTGTAGTTGTGTATTTTTGCAACACCGCATTATTCTTTTGTCTAATTTTCATATTTGAGCTCACCCTTGCTGTCATCTAGTTGTGGAGACCAACCTTTCGAATTACCATTTTCCGACTTGAGAGGAGGGGATGGACTAGTTGGCAATCCAGCTGTGAACTGAGCGTCTGTAAATGAAAAATAAGAACGATTAGTTGCATTTACATAAACAAGTCACGTAACGTTATTTTATTCTATTTTATGACACCACACACAGAGCCTGTACCTGTACCTGTCGTACTGGAAGGTGGTAGAAGTTGGTAGGTTTGGGTAGAAGGCACCGTGGTCGGCGTACTACTCAACGACGCGGCGTTCGCCGACGACATGTACTGATAATAATATGGGTTAGTGTATGCTGACTGGTTGTACGCGTAAGCTGAGTAATCTGCTGCAGCCTGCAATTAGAATTTGGCAAATAGTTTCATTAGGTTCAAGTTAAAACTGATCGCTGTATTAGGCCCTAATTTAAAAATCTTTTCATGTCCATTAATATTAAATGATCGGAACTCGGTTACATAGTATTAGTAACATAAAAATGTCAGTATAAATTCTTAGCACGAAAAATTGTGTAAAATTTAGGGAGTTAAAATGAAAACATTATCATCAATTTAACTTTTTTCCCTTCATCGTGATTTTCTAATTATTGCTCATAATGCGTCGACAGCAATCTACGAATCACGATCTCCAAATCGCCACGTAATCCGATTTCTCTTTGTAAAACTTTCTGGTAATCAGAGAAGAACATCTTTTGTTCAAATCTTTCTATTAATTTCTCTTATTATTGCGGATAAAAGGTTATGCCAGTGTTCTTAAACATGAACCTATTCCCACCAATTGCTTGCTCTTTTGTGAATAAAATCATAAACCATATGGCATATGCATTACAATTTAGAAATATCTTACGTATAGTGTATCACTTATAGATTTAAATAATTTGAGTCGTAAAAATGAAATACTCCTCCATAATTCGGTTTCTTAAGTTTGTATTTGAGGCTGATTTTTCAACGTTTTCTTTTTAACGTTTAAGTTGACTCAAGAGATCTTGGAATTGTATGGGCCTCCACTGAGATTGATGCCTCGAGAAGTGTCCTAATCTTCCCGAAAATGTCGACTTTTTAAGCTCTCTTTAAAATGTGAATGAAGCCTCTGAGATGTATACTGAGAAAAGTCAGCGCAAATATTGCCACAGAGCATGTTAAGCAATTATAAACTTGGAATGACCTTATAATCTGGCTTAAATGAAGATTTTATTCACCTGTATTTGGTCCTGTTCCCTTCTAGTCAAATAAGGAGAGAATACTGCGTCTCTGACAGGTTTTAAAGTAAATATTTCACACGAAGGTCAATCCTATTTGATATAGCTTGTCACTGAGATATGCCAATTACTAGGGAACAATTACATCCAATCTTTCAAAATTTCAAAATCATGACTTTTCAGGAAAGCTACTAGATTTTGATTGGAGGTTTGAAGGGCCTATGACATTTGAGTTTCTGCTAATTGAAATTTTGTTTCAGGTTTCATTTGCCAGATCACGTGTCATTTATTGACCTACAGCTACTTAATCAAAGGTCCTAAACTTTTGACTCATAAAAATTTTAATTTTAATATTTATTAAATTCTTTCAACAATTTTGTATCTAATATATATTTGCATGCACCATATTTATATTCATTCGGATAATTTCATTTGGCTTGCGGGATCATGGTTCTAAAATCGAAGGCTAAGTAATTGTAGCGAATAGGCTGATTCCCATTTTCTCGAAAATGTAGGAACATATACATGTACGTAGGGACGTTCTTGTCTTAACAAAAGCTCGTGACCAGGTGTGGGAGAGTGACAGTGGAAAATGAGCTTATTGTAAACTAAATGGATCTTCTGTACACCTCATATCGGTCCCTTCCTTAACCCTTTGTAGGAAAAATTAGTTTACCTGTAGCTCATCAAAAGAAACAGACGAAACAAAATCAGATTGTAACTAATTTGTAAAATTGTAGATTTACTGAAGATGCAAGTATCCTGACCCACTTAAAGGGTTCCAGACAACATCACTGAAGACTGAATTTTTGAACCTGGTGAAAATAAAAGGGTTAAGTCAGCTGCTAAAAGATAACCTCGTGCAGAAGCAAGTCCTCTTCTTTTCATTGTACCGTACATTATGAGCTGATTATCAAAGCAAACAGCTCAGCTAATGCGGAGTATTGTAGTTGCTTTCTTTTATACAAATTCATGTCCACATAAGCCATATGAGGCATGGCCTTTGATAAACACATCAGCCAATATTTCATTGTGAGAACATGGTCTTCTAATCACGCACACAAAGAGGCTTCAGAGTTTCAGAAATAGAGGTGTCTAAATTATTGAATGTGGTGACATTACAAAATAGTCTTAATTCACAGTACAAAATATTATGCATTTCCTAATTCCTTTGTCATTTTAATTGTTGTAATTGGACGGCTGCTGTGTGCCAAGAGCCCACGCAGCAGCCACTACGACATGAAATTTTCATGTCCAATGCCGTAGTAGATTTATTTGTGAATCAGTGTAAAATCTCTATTGTCTGTTCAGCGCACTTGTTGTCAGAGCTGTTTTTATAGCAGCTGATTTTTCAGATGTGGTGCTGCATATTAAGCAGCCAAATGTTCATTATTGTATTCATACATTACATTTACAATGCATTTGTCTTTTCAACAACATAGCAAACAAGTGGTAGTAGAGCCGGATAATTGAGTCTGAACTGCAGGGAAGATGCGTCGGCCAACGATGATTAAGAACCATTCCGTGTTAAATTTATCTTAATACTCTTCAGCATGTAAAGTGAGTGGGTTCGTTTTTGGTGATTCGGGAGCAAAGATCAATTTGAAGTGTGCTACCAGCAAAAAATAATAAAATGTTCACCTGACAATGTACCTGTTTCTTTTTTTTTTTTTAAAACAAACCTTGAATATGTACATACCTGCTGTGTGGAGTTGAATCCTGTAGAACTAGTTGCTGTGTTGCCAGATGTGAACCCTGTTCCTGCAAAATTATTAATATAATCAATTATTTCTGTCTTGCATGAGAAGAAAGAAATCAAACGATGTCGATGAAGATGGGCCCTTTCCATTAAAATAGTCAATACTTCTATTATCTACCGACAGCAAATACTATCAAAGGGGCATCATTTAATTATAAACTGGCTTCAACTGGACATCAAATACTGAAATCTAAGAACGACAGGATGTAATTGCGTTTTACCTTGTTAACACATTAAGACTTCTGTTCAGAATATACAATGGTGATAGTAATAGATATACTAACATATCGGGTCAATAGGTTTAATAACTGACTCCTATTTCTAACACTTCATCAAGTTCACACCTCGTTTGACAATATGAATTGTTCTCTTTTGGAAAATGTCACAATCTATTGTTTACGAGTATTTATTTCAATGCTGAGTTCAAGTTTCCAAGTCAAGTTACTAATCAGAAACACAAACATCGGAATTCAGAAATAAACTTATGTATGACATTCCGCAAATTTATTCATTACTGTTAAAAATATTTTTTCATTTTCGGATGGCACACTCCTGTGCTGTGGGCGATGTAAATAATACAGAATAATGACAGTAATCACCCTTTAAATCGATGCAATACTGCAATAATAATATAAATAATAGCGTAATAGTGTGATTTATGTCATATCGACTGATACGTTCTGTTACTCACCGTACGGATACTGCGTCGACTGGGCACTGTTATACGACGACCCATAAGCACCGAGGTAGCTGGCTGATTGGCCATTACTCTGTTGTTTTATTTTAACTGTAAAAAAGAGCAACAAAAGAAAAGTTTTAGACTGTATGAAAAATGCTATGGGCTATTAGTTCTCGTAAAGTTTTTCTGCAATGATGGCTTGGAAAAGAATGGCATAAATGGGATTTTTATTGTATTAACCTTTCCTTGACAAACGTTTTCCTTTTCAGTTGTTTTTAATTTTCATAATGGTTCTTCGCCGTCTGCATCGTAACACTAAACCTCAAGGCTTTTTTTCGAAAAACTATTCTGTTTTTGCTTTTCTTTTCATAGGAACAACCATTGGTAGCCAAATGACTCAAATTTCAACACATTCAATAAACTTCATTTACTTAAAGCTACTATAAGATATTGAACTAAAAGCCTTAAAATTCATATAGCAATGCCCATAAAAGTCCATTCATTTGGCGACATTTTAAGTAATTACACTTAAAAAGGACAGGAAGTGTCGCGAAAGAAAGGATGAAATTTTTGTAGTGGAAGCTGCTTAATGATCTGTTTCCGAACATGTACATCACTACGTCCGCTGCAGCTCCTTCCTCTAGAGGAACCTCACTCTTTTTTAAGCACAGCCTCTCCATTCCCAAATTAGGCATTCTATGCAATCTGTGTTTTTTTTTGTATTTTAATTTCTTTCTTTCCTCTGTTGGAAATGATAATTCTTCGGAGGAAATGGCTTTCATTACTTCTGCTCTGAATGGAATGGTCATGTGGTTAATAATGCATTATTTTCAAGGAAGGAACTCCTCTCTGTGGATGCGCATGTTTTCTGACAGAACCATTGCGTGTCAAACTCGCCCGGTAGATTCCAGAGCTTTCTTGTCTCCGACAAACCAATACAGCGGTCCCTTTGTCAGAGCGTCCACTAAAACAATGTCCAATATCAGTTCATATTTTAACTCCCAATTGGTTTCCTCATTAGGCTAAATGATCTAGGAATTCCTTTTCTTCTCACCTTCCGTGCCCGACTTTAACTGATGATTAAATTTATTAATTCGGATGACAAATACTATTCAGTTTTTTTTCCTTCAATTTTTAGAAGCTGTTCCTGGAAGTAGATTTTTTTTTGAAATGAGAGACATTCTTTGGGAATCAGCCACAGTTCATTTTATTGAATTTCATCAAAGGGAGTGAATAAAAAAACTTACATGCAATAAGCATGTTTTGAGGTCTTGTTGCGTGTGTCTATTGAGGAAACCTCTCCTCTGCATTTGAACTAAAATATGAACTCTTTACGCGGCTTTCTTTAATGAATTACTATTAATTTAATAAAATACCCATTCCATTTCTAAACCACAAGAAAAGTGTAAAATTTCCCTATATGTACTCTAAAATATATGTACACCAAAAGCCCTGCTGTCTAAAATTGAATGAATAATATTTGTGACATTTGACAAGGAAATGGTTAACTAAATGGCACAGTTTCTATTGATTGCTGTTTGTCAAATCCTTAAATGGATGTCTATTGGGCTTTTATACCTGTAGCCAGCTTTGATTAATCATTAGTGAGTGAAGGGCCTTCATCTACCCTAGAGAGTTTGGCTTATGGATCCACATCTAAGACTCGTATGTTTGTTGTGCCTGCGCCCTCTCCTTATAGAAATGGTACTTAGAGACCTCTAGAGAATACGGCTTAGCCTCAGTTTATGTCCAGCCCTGATTTGTAAGGTTCTGTCAGCACCTAGTAACACAGCTCGGCATGCAATCCATGCCCCTTATTGTTTTCGACAGGATCGAGCCAGAAATGAGGTCTTTAAATCCCGTCGTTCTGGAGCATGAAATATGCATTAATTCTGGCTGGCATCAGCTTGTCTCATTTGTGACAAAAAATAATAAGAGCTTTGTGTGCTAGAGCTGCCGATGTTCATTAATGTTTCTTTTACCAAACAGAAAAGCCAGGTACTTAATCATGTTAATCACACGGCTCGTCTTCTGCGCTCGTCAGAAGGGTTCTTCGGAAAGAGAACGAACCCGGTAATATGCTATTTAGTGCGATGATGACAGTTTCAAACACATAAAATGCCATTTGTAAAAATTGTACATTCTGTAGTGATGAAACTATTACGATGTGTACTACTTGAAAACAAAATACGACGACATGTACACATCCTCTGCACTACAGTCGTTATAAATCTATGTCCCTTAAAAAAATGACCGTGAAATTACGTAAGTGAGAAGTAAATGTGATTTCTATTTCCCTGGAAAAAGCAGATATTTGTTAAAAGCTACAAACAGGAATTAAAGCCACTTGACTAACCATCCGCCATGGGGTATGACTGTTGTAGCATTCCGTACGGGTTCTGTGACTGTGAAGCGTAGAAGCCTGCGTTGGCCATGCCAGGGAAGGCCGACGCATTCTGGTAGGCCTGCATGGCTGCCGTGGACTGTGGACTGTCCTCACTACTGCTCGCTACTGTGTGGTTATTACTGGACGTAGTCGTGACCGGTGCAGCTTCAGCGCTGCTCTGGCTCGTGTTGTCCGGAGAGCTGAGGCCTCCTCCCCCGTCTCCAGTGGTGATAGCGCTTTCCCCTGCTACTCCCACCGGGCCTAGCACCTGTGAATACGAGTTTTGCGCTGTGCCGTTTCCGCCACCACCTGGACTATCTGTATCACTGAAATGACACAATAAAAATTCCTTATTGGAAATAATTGATACTGTGTAATAATAAATTAATGTCATTATGACCTTAATTTAAAGAAACAAAAACTTGACACGCAGTTGCAAAAGAAGTTAAAAGTTCTATTTATCTTTTTGTTTTGCCAACAAAACATGTATTTGAGTTGAAAATACATGTTCTGAAAAGCAAATAGCCTGATATGTGTGCATATGAAGGACGGAGTT
Organism: Haplosyllis leylae; assembly: GCA_038406175.1. Lineage (NCBI taxonomy): Eukaryota > Metazoa > Annelida > Polychaeta > Phyllodocida > Syllidae > Haplosyllis > Haplosyllis leylae. The sequence continues at coordinate 29,503 of JBCAUG010577155.1, read as the reverse complement.
TCCGGCGCCGTATTTTTCACACCTTTTTTGTCAAAATGGGAAGCAGAGTAAATTGGAAAACAACACATTTGTCAACAAAGTAAATTTTACTGGAACCCGATAACTTTCCTACAGGTATGATTTTGCATCCAGAAAAGTCTTTTAAATTATGCACTCTCATATGTGCTTAATGCTCTCTTCTAATTCAATCTGTTGTTTTTACTCGATTTTTTTTTTCAATTTAGTGAAAGTTTTGTAATTTTAGTAAACTATAAGATAGTTATGATTCTTCAAGACTATGTCTGCTATGTTGTTCCGGACAGTCTCCTCATGGTCATAATTTTGTAACATTTTACACCATTGACAACAGCTCGTGACGCACTAACAATCAGTCGCGCGAAAGAATTATAGAATCGCACAGCAATTCTGTCAATTCTTAGACAGTAAATTGCAAATATATCGCTATTTACAGCTTGTACCACCAATGTCGACGGGAAATTGCGACACGGAATGATTTCTGTGGGAAATAATTACAAACATGGCCATCAATATTCATATGTTGTCATTTGTGTCTCTTCGCAAATTTTCTTGCGACTGAATACCAGGTTATTAGTTATGGAACGGCTTAAGATGCACTGGCATACCCAACAGAAAGCAGAAACCCCAAGTAATCTCTTCTCTTGTTTGACGTACCAACATTCGGCCATATTGCCGACTTTGGTAATTGCTTTCTGGATGTTGACTCTCAGCGGTCCGATTTCCAACATTCATTCTGGACATGGACAATGGCTGGGGTCTGAAGGGACAATGCCTTACACTTCACACCCTACGGCTTCCATGCAGCATGAAAAGTAAAGAGATGATCGACAACAGCCCAACGACCGTATTTTCATACTTCAGACACAAGTTCGGCTGAAGATCGCTTTTCATCGTTTTCAAATTTTCGTTAGGAGAGTGTTTAATGAAGTTCAATATCATGTGATATGAAATACAGATACTTTTCTACTGAGTACCAGGGCAAAGGATCGAAAGTCGAATGGATTTTTTCTGTGATATTCGAGGACGGATGTGTCTACTTAGGGAACGAGTTAATACGGACTGACATGACACCGGTCAACAATGACACCCCCTGAATCCACCCTGTTCCCCTGACCTGACCTACTGTCACCCCAAGTTGCCTGCTACTGCAGGCCACATCTGACCTTTTCATCCTTCTTTCAATCGGCTTTAGGCCAGATTAAACATTGATATGGCCTTCTGGTTGATGGAAAATAAGATAAACCTTTTAATTTTTACACACATGAGCAGTACAAAAAATGTTTCGTTGAGAAGCCTCTGGGATTTTGTTATTCTCATCAATAGATTTGCATTTCCTACCTCCTATTGTTCCATGCAATTTTATTATTTCATTCTATCACATTAGCTGAAAGTCACGTTTGCAGAAAGCATCCACGGCGTCACAACTTCTGAAAAAAACTCTACAGCATGATGTTTTCAAAATAACGCATGAAACACAACAATTTCTACTTTTCCCCCTTCGAATCTATTCTCTTCATTTTAAACAAAAGGTTTGTTGATTCTCTTTTTCCAATGAACAGAAATGACACACACTTCCCCACACAGCTAAGTCACGAACGTGAGTACGATTCATTTGTCCATGACCCAGATGCGTCTATCTGTCCATTTTCATTTAGCTTTCCCCCATTTTTATTTTTCGTGATCTTTAATTTTCAAACTGAAATATTAATTTTCAAGCAGATTGGTGGTTTTTATCGCAATTCATGTGTACATAGTAGAACGTTACGGCGTCGACAAGAGTTTCATCAAAATCCACGGTCGCCTTTTTGACACAATGACGAGTACAACAACCTCATTATGAAGTGAAATCTGCGAAGTCGGATCGTAAAAAAACTTGGTAGAGATGCCAATTAAGCAAGAATTCACCACAAGTCGGGAAAATATTTCCACAATGTTATTTGTAGATATTTGTACGCGGCGTATAAAAACGTTTGAGGGAGCCAGTCTGTCTCCAGTCCAGCTTTGAGCGCTTTTCAACAGAAACTTTGTGGATCAAGGGTCAATTTGGACTAACATCAGTCGTTGTTGTGAGTAAAAATACGGCACTGCTTCTGTGAGTGACCCTACCCCTGACCTCACAAACTAGCAGCTTTCCAACGTGCCTCTTTATTTCCCTGCACCCACTTCGTACATTTACTCATTTGTAAAAAATGTTTCCTCCTATTCTGCGTTTGCCCAAGTAATTTTCTTTTCACACCCCTTTCAGAACACTTTATCCAATTTAGATAATCAAATTTGACATTTTACAAGAGGCTGCATCTTTGATTTGTCTTATCATTTTGTTGTTTAGTCTCCTGTCAAAACTTTCCACTTAATATGAGTATCTACACAGGAATACTTATCCATCCGCAATATGTCATAAATTTGTATTTATTATTTTCGCATAAAACCTAAACATCACATACCCCAACAATGAAATTCAAATTGTTGTATTTGTGTATTTAGCGCAAGAACCATTTGGAAGGATTGTTTTGAGTTGACATTATCAGCTACCGTAATCACCAACGAAATAATATTTAGATAACCCCTGATTACAATGGGCTATCTGCAAACCAATCAGGCGTTTTATTCAATGATATTTATGCTTAAGCTGTACTAGGTTAGTCTAGATTGAAGTAAGCCGCATTCACTCAGTGTTTTTTTTTGTTATTATTTTTACTTTTATGCAATTATTTCAATCTGACAGCACCATTGCTAATTTACTCATAATTTTCTTCGTCAAAAAGTGTTGTGGAATATTAGAAGGGACTATGACGAGATACTCAAAGTAACATGTTAACAAGTACATGGAAGTGACATGATTATACAGCAGACACCGAATTCAGTGAGAATAAGTCCATGTCTCTGTACATTTCCTCCGTCTATGGCGAATCAGAGTGTTTCCTATCTCAAAAGGGACATCGTGCTTTTATCAGCAGTACAAGTGTGTCATACATGCTGAATCATAATTACATTTATCCACTGCTCCTTTCTTTCATTTCTCCTTAGTTTGGTTTTTGTTGCCAGTTTGCTTTTTGCTGCTACTTTCAGGAAGGTAAATGCGTTGGAAGGCCATTCTTTGAAGAATCTATGTGTATGTTATCTTGAAATTTGAAAGAGAATCATTAGTATACTAAAATATAAAACTTGTACCATACATTTGTACAATTGAAAGCTTTGAAGAGATTACTACGCTCCAAAAATAATCAAGCTCACAGAAGAAATGTAATTATGCAGTACTAGATGGCTTTCTACCGAAGGCACATAAGAATATTTTAGCATAAAAGGAGAGTGCTTAATGCTCTCTCAATCAGCTGCAATATACGAAGCTTACGAGGAGACCTTTTTACAAGACGAAACAAACAGTATGTTGCTTAGTAAACGATATGCTAATAGACTGCCAAATGTTCACGACTTTTACGATAAATTGAAGGGGCTTCGCATATGGTTAACGGCAATGAGTACAAAAGCTTTGCGGTCATCTTTTGTCAGATGGCTCATTGTTCCGAGTGAAGAGTAAAAGGCAGAATATCTCTATAGAATTAATCATTTTAATTTCGGAGATGATGGTTCGAATTTGTTTTGTCACGCCTTTTATGGGATGGTAATTACCAGCATTGTATCTGGACCCAAAGTGCAAGAATGAAAATATCTGTTGTAAAGGAGATTAACTCTTGGCATCATTGTTGCCTCGGCCTCTTTTAATGTTTCATGAGCCATTATCAACTCAACGAGCCAACGATTTGCCGAAGCCTTACTTCAACATCATTCCAAGTGGCCGCAGAATGAGCAGTCAATTTCGCATGCAGAAAATTCATGGTTCTGGCGTCGATGTAGCAGCGGTAACATGCAACAAACTCTGCTCGGTTCGTTTGCGGTCCACTCAAAGGCATCTTCCTCACTACTCCGCTGACTGCATCCTCAATCTCTTTTGTTCATCATTTTTCGCCGTTTTGAAAGGATTTTTGACATGCAAATGCACCCGGTGATGGTCTGTACGGGCTGACGACACGTATGCACATCCCAGTTCACGTAGATTTCACACTAAAAGTTTATCTGTATTTTGTATCTTGAGCTATAGTTTTAGTCCAACCCCTTCGGATTACAACATTACCAGAAACAACTCATTCACTAAAATATCAGACCTTTGAAATTAGAAATCAATTTTGGGTTCATGTAGAAAAGACCAACTGCTGTCAATTATACTTGAGTACAATAAACGCACCTTCATCTAAAGCCTGCATGTGATGCGCCCATCTAGTCTTTGCTTTAGATTCAGCATAACCTGTGCCAACCTTCCTTTTTAGTTTAGGCCCTTTGACTGACCATGTTCACTTGTGTTTTAAAAGAAAATTCAGACAGAAAAACCGTGGACTGTTGAAAGGCCAAAATATTTGTCCAAATAAGGGCACCTGTACCGGATGAGACGAATTCAAGTAGAGCCCGGGTATGTGCGGATGGGGGTTGAGAGCATTGATGCTACCTACCTCCATTTACCCTCACAAAATTAATTCGCTATGATACATATTGTTCAAATATTTGTCCATGTACATATGCCTAATTGACATGCAGTTAATGCAATAAAATGTGTGTGTGGAATACGTATATTCATCTTAGCTTCGTGACCTCTTTTTGTCGCGCATAAAAACTAAAATTTTGCCTTATTAAATCCAAACCTCTGGAGTTGTACCTTTTTTGGAGTGAAGGAAATGATTTTAAAGTCAATATAATTTTTGCTTGAACATGATATTCGCTTCTAGTTGCAAATAAATGGTTTTAATGCTCAATCCCCGTATTTTGTGTGCACCAGAAGTGTGTACATAATTTCGTGTTCCTCTTTTTAGCCTTGGACGTAAATTACCAAAATGTGGCTTCTGTGGTATTTTAGAGCCCATGGTAAATCTATGCTTTCGCTTTGCTTGCCGATGTGGCGTTAATAAATTCATTCTTCCGCTGCAAGACCTGTACAAATAAAGTCTTGTATAGATTAGCTCCGCATTATCATTGTAAAGTAGCTTCATCAGAAAAACTGCTTCAGTTCCATCCACATCAGCAGACAAGACGGAGAGAATAGGCAAACAAACAGCACGTCAACTCTCATTACCCTCCGCCAATGGATAATTTCCCCTCGACATCATTTCTCTATTAACGCCATATTCGTCTGAGTCAATCTTGCATGAAAATGTACTGTATTTGGGAGCATTCAAGCTAATAAAGTCCTTAAATTGTACTGAAGATCTAATCGATTCAATCGATACGATAACACTCCACACGCAAACGTAAATTATGACTTCATTCCAGTTAATTGCGGTATTTTCTATTCTGGGTTAAGTTATTGATGGAAAAAACCCTTTTCAACGGAAGAATTATCACATTTTCAATAATAGTTCACATTGCCATTGGTTCTTTACAAAATTATGACAATTTACGAAATAGCATTGCTTGAAGCTACTAACCTGCTGAAATAGTTGGACGTATATGCTGAGGAATTGTGATAACTGTTTGGTGTTTTGCTCGGGTCACCTGCAAGAAAAAAAAGAACGAGATGAGTACAATGTACTTTCAAACAGGTAGGTTAGAAGGGGTGGGTGGGAGAGGATACTGTTGTGAGTGCGGGATCGAATGGAAATTGAGGGGTCACAATTCGTGTTGACAAGCAAAACTAGCCATGTTTGTAGGACCATGAAATAAATAAACCCCACCGCCTTGTAAATAGACAAACAAGCTAGCGAGCTATTATTTGATATGGGAACTTCTGTTTCGGCCTCAGTGCCAAGACTAAACAATATATTTATAAACATAAATAGCAATCAAGAGAAAATACATATACATGTTTTGACAAGATACTCGCATTTGTATACTATACTAAATTCTGATTGTAGTAATAAGATAAATTTAGTCGGGCACTGAATTCTCGTTAAATGGTGTTATCTTCACGTTCAAGCTTTTAGACTACTGAAATTAACTTAGAGATGAATAGCTTCAGTAAATTATCTATTTATGGAACAACACGAGAATAAAATACCAGCAAATTGCAGCATCAGGGAAAAATCATGCATTTAGAATTTTCAATTAAGAATGCTGAACAATGAATCCATGAGCATTGTGAGTTTTTGGGACAAAATAACATTCCCTGCTTTGTGTTATTAGTCACATCGAAAAGATATAAAAGCGACTAACACTCTCGTATCCACAAAGCAAGTATTTTTTGTCACCCGGACCATCAAAAGAAGCTTGAAAGGAAGTTCAACCACATTTCTTGTCGGCAAAAATGTGACATGCAGGTTTTTATTTGGTAGGAAAAGTCAGATAAATGTTGATATTCCAAGTGACTTTCAATGACCTCTTTCAATGGGATTCCTTGGCTTGTTAGTTTATGCAAAATGCAAACTCAAAGCGCATCCTTGTCCCCTTCTGTGTTGTTCCTAGTTCGTATGCTTAGAATACCACCTGGTCTTAAGCACCAGATTTTGTCACACTACTTTTCTACAAAACATGCTTGTTTTAAAAATGGAAATTCTCGAAATTTTTGTCTTTTTCTCTTTACCTCAAACAAATGTTTCAGTACATTTTCCAAGGATCTGGACGAGGGTTATTCGTACTCACAACCTAAGTCTACAATCTTATGTATTGGGTTTGAATGCATGCGACCGGGAAAATGGCTGTTTCCAATGTTGAAGCTGACTTTCACTTCAAAATCTTTCCTATTCATGCAAGATGTTACAATATTTGACAAATATTTCTAAAAAAGTAAATCCATAAATGCTTACTTTTGGAAATATCTGCATGGTACTTGAATTCTTAGGCACACGCCCTATCACATGCAATTTCACTTCAAGATTCATCAGAAAAAAATGAAAGAAAATTGAGTATATTTACTGGAGAAGCCCTCAATATTGTCGGGTGACGTGAAGGGAGAATTCCCTGCGGAACCTGAAGCACTCGAATCTGCACACGGCTCTTGCTTCACTACAAAATTGCGCGAACAATTTTAAACACAGCAGTCATTTGTCATATTTTAACTTGTCACAAATATTTCTGCCGCATCGTGGCGTATACAAGTTTGTCTTATTTTAGGACATAACACTGTCTATTTTGTCTATTTAATACACACTGGTGTGTACTCATTGGCGTTAATTCTCTAAGTAGCTCCATAGTAGACTCATATTACAAAATACAAGACGTACATGTACATGTATTAGACAAGCTTACTTACAGAAGAAAGGAAAAGGTTTGCAACATTCCCAATTCACAGTAGTACCCGTACATCGAGCATTAATGTAACTCATTGTTCAGGGATAAAATTGGTATTATCTTACGTATCTTATACATAATTGAAACAGTCTGCAACATGTCCTTAGGATATTATTATTTGCTGTGGAATATTGCAATACTATCACAACAGAATCTGATCCCTTTTTGGTGGTCTAACTTACAACACAACTACAGATACTTTTCTACGACAAACTTTTATTCAAAAAATTTATTTTACTGATTATTCTGAGAATAAACTTGGCAACAGTAAATATTTATTGGTTACTCAGGCTCTTTGGACACCATGGCATGGTTCTACATCAGAGAGAGATTAAAGCGGATTAAGAGAGTATAGGGACACATCAGACGTGGGGACAGGACAGTCAAAGCCTACATAACCCAGTCTGTGTCCCCTGCCATGTAGCTACTTACAAATGATGAATTATCTTAGGGACCCACCAGATAATTTCAATTAATTACTAGGCCAACTTAATCAAGATGATAATTAGCATTAAACTAGGGATTACAGGCTTATGAAGAGTGAGGGTAATACCACGTTTGTTGATGGGTCAGATATTACATGAGCACATAATAATATACCAATATTTGCCATGGATTTTATCATAATATGAAGTGAGAACTTATTTCATTTTTTACAGTTTTTATTTTCGGTTTGTCTATTAGAAATTATATTTAAAACTCAAATTTAGTTTCCTTCACCAGGTGAAGCATCATGATAAGGGAACTGATTCACATTCCGGAGTCAGCCGCTGTATGACACTTAGCAAGGCCGCAGTCCTCACTCCGTCTCCCCGGCTTCCCTCCCGCTCAGCTTCCCGAGGTTTTTGCCACCCACTTCGCTCCAATGAAAATCCCGCACTTGCAGAAAAAACACACATCACTTCGGCTTTTTTACATTCCAATTTCCATTAAAATAAAAGCTTTCGTGTAGAGAAATAGCTATTTCCCCGCAGACTCAACACTAAATCCTCGACAGATCAGTTGAGACAAAATCATTTAGTCCAACAGTGGCAACACAAATATGGCTCGGGCTACATTCACCCTGTTTGGTGAACAGGTTCCGATCTCTTTTTTCTTTCTGGAAATTAATTATATTTTTAGTCCCGAATGGCTTGTAATATATTTTTATTTTGAGGATTGTACCGTCCGAGTTTCAATTTTTCTATTTTCCAAGGCATGAAAAAATTGTAGTCTACAAAGTGGACACGATTGGAATCCACCAACCTGTTTCTGTCTGGTTACAACAGCAATAATGGTGTCTTGGGTTTGGATTTTAAAGCCTTGTACATCATGTCATAGCCGAAATTCCATGCAAGCGCGAGCTGACGAAACCGCCGCGCGGCTCAGCCAACATCACTTCCACCCGCAGCTCAGCCTCTGCCAGCTGCCGCTGGGTGATCAAGCGCACCGGCTAGGGCTGCGGCCGACACACCGACTTGTCGCGGATTCGTCGACTTCAAATTTAGTTAAAACGCAAATATCACAATAAAAATATTGCATTGTTGATCTGACTTCTGATTTCTCAATTCTCCAAGTTTGTTTACTCTGGGACTCGGGACATCCGTAACTTTTTTAGACCCAACAACTTGGGTTTGAATCTGGACATTTTTGGGGGTTTGAATCTGGACATTTTTTGGGGTTAAGGATATTTTTTCAAAATGTCCCTCGTACCTGACATTTTTGGGAGTTGGGACAATATACATTGACCTGTGTGGCATACATACTGTGCTGACTGGAAATCAGTGTTAACTTGGAAAAAGTGTGCATCACCTGATTGCAACAACTAATAACTTCACTTGGTTTGTTCCTCAAAGTACAGGTACGCTACTTCCTCATTTACCCCAAACCTGTCAATTTTTGTCTGTGGTTTCCATTTTAACTGACCAAAACGTTACTGTACCACATTACACTTATTCGAAACCTGTCACTTCCACTCCCGATGAAGATATTCACCGTGGACATGAACATCCCATGGTTCAATAATTGTCAATAATCGTATTCTATGTTTGTCAGTAGTACATTACGTTTAAAGACCTGCCAAACATAGATTTCACTAGTCTCAATGACACTTCACGTGTAATCATAACCAGATACTCCCAACGAAGTGTGCGATCAAAACGTGAAAAATCATACGGTAAAAAAGCAGCACTTGTGATCTGCATAATACTCAACATGTCATTTAATGTAAATTGAGAAATGAAAACGCTTAGACTAAGTACCTGTCGCGGTCCAGCCGCGTTCAAGAAGCATTGGCGAAGCACACGTATAATCCTCGTATTCCGTGTTGCAAGTTTATGTGTTCCTCGTTTATCCGATGTTGTTATGCATCTATACTAGAGTGGTAACGATAAAGTGTGTGAAGTTGCACCACCTCTCAGTCGCGGGATGTCTTCTTCGTGTACACAATTTACGCTTGACTACACTATCGTTAAAGAAGGACACAGATCCAATGAAACTGTTAAAGAACAAGACAATTGATCATGTCCCCCTCATGGCACGTCCGAACTCAAGTGACCAGGGGAATCTGGTTTCAGTCAGGCCCTCTTGTCGGCCATGTCTGTTGTGGCAGTGCTTGCTGATGATTGGCGGAGGACCCAGCCTCCTTGTGGGGCCGCCTCGCTGATGGACAGCTCTGACAGGAGCATCACTCCCAGCCCAGTGGCACACTTGGAAAAGCAAACTGTACAGAAAGGGGTGGCTACCAAGCCTAAATGGCAAAACTCTTCTTTAAGTTAAAACTCAACGTGACAGTGAAAAGTCAAGAAAGACATTTACAATTTGCCTAGAGTGCGTACGTTTGTGAACGTACCAGTGCATGTGATAATCAATCATAGATATTCATCTAGAACACATACTTCACAGAATTTCTCAAACTTTTAAGAGCTCAGCCTCTGTACACTGCATTCGTCGCGACACGATTCTGCTTTTTAGGAAAGTTACATAAAAGGTTATTATCTTTAAATTAAGAAATTAGATAATTATTATTTGACACGGACGATATCAGACTTTACAGAGTTGTGAAAAAAGGGGCGTAAGATCTGTTCCAGCAATTGCACAAGAACTCATGAGCTACTGAAATCTACCAGTAGTCATAGATCATAGCTTTTCTTATCTGGGCAATGACATTATCTCTCACATTATCAGACCAGTATTATCCCATATTGCACCATACGTGTAAGATGTATGGTACATCCCAGAAGCACTCGACACAAATCAGTACACCCAGCACTAATCAACAAGCTCCTTATTTTAACACCCAACCAATGATCCTGTCTGTCTTAACTAAATATGCCATTCATTCAACTTTATCACTGTGTACGTAAATGTTAAGAACATCATTAATTACCACTCAATTAATGTCTGTAAAAGATTGCTTTCATCTTGGAAAACAAGCTACATGTTAGATCTACATTTATTTCATTTTGATTCAAACTAAACTGTCTGAGGGCGTATTCATTCATTCGTCTTTGTGGAAATGCAATCAGAATTTCGGGAAGCCTCTGGACAATTGCAGAAATGACTTGCTCAAAGGAAGTTGTATTTTTAGCGTCGAAGCTTTTGGCAGATTCCGAACCTTCTTAAAGAAAATAATAATAAGAGGTTTTCACTAAATCAGCTTAAAATATTTTCCATTTTGATGAGGCATTGATGAGTGATCAGACATCCCACTGTGACAATGACCAGCTTGCGGACTCCTGAATAAAATCCTCAGTAATAACCCCATCATTTTCGTAACACCTTATTCTATTATCCCGAGCTAATACATTTCATTTGCACACACGCCCCTAGGCTCTGCGTCTTAGGCGCACAAACCAAAATTACATTTATCGTTTTTTACCAATGACCTGTCAAATCACATATAGACATTACCTGTGAACTTCTGCGTTTAACCACCTCCATTCTTGTGATAAATTACTCATTCTAACACATGATTATTTAATTACTACAATGAATTAAGCACAGTGTTAGTCAAGAAAAATACGGGCAACGTACTGTTCCGCATAATTTGTTTCACAAAAAGAGAATGTTTCCCCACAATATTTCATTATCACAGCATATTTTCTGCAGAAAAAGAAGTCTGTCGGTGCGATAATGTGTTGTTTTTGTTCTTTCCGGGTAATACCCCACTTCTGGTCACTGGGTTTTCGTTTGCCACATTTCCAACACTTTCTGATATCCGGAGTGTTCATCACGCCCTATGACAACTCTTATACATAAACCATAAATATGATAAATTCTTCCAAACAATGATAAAATCAATGCAGGGTTGTCGATTTGCTTTAGGATAAGCGCAAATGTAAAAGACGGCTGATTTTGCCAATCATAATAGCATAAAATAGCAAGAACAACAAGCAACGCTAATCTACGACCCTGTACAATATGCTATGTATTATGGATTGAATTCTGGTTCCATCTCAAGCTATATGAATTTCATATCAAAACAACTGCTTCTAACTGCCAATAACTAAGATAGCTGTATCCCTGATGGATTTTGACAGGTCTTCATAACCGTCTTACCCCAGGATAAGATAATGGTTGAGAAGAATTTATAAATATGAAAGCAGCTAAGGATGAGTATCATACAGTACATTGCTTGAAGCAAAGGAAACTGCTTTCATTGTTCTAAAGTTCATTGTCATCATTCTCATGTATACAAAACACTGCCTTAATCTTACAGTTCACTTTAAAATAACGTTTCGAATTGAAGCAGGTTTCAGAGGGTGCAACTTTTAGGCAACAATCAACCCATCTTCACAACGTTATATCCTAAACCGGATGTCTTTGTGATCTTACACACACATCCAGATTAGGCCACATAGAAGTTAGATATTTCAACTCAAAGCAACCACTTTCTTCTTGCAAACTTTTTCCGCATTTGAAAGTGTGCAATATGTCAGTATTAAATAAATGTGAATAAACTTGTCCATCATTAGCAAAATGTTATTTTCAAGCTTGCAGCTTTCAGGCAGAAGAGGGACATTATCTGTCAATCTCGTCTAAACATACTCAAGGCCATGATGTAACTCGGCAGTCTGCACATTAACAAATACTAACAGTCATTAATGGGTTTTTGATTAAGTTTACATTTGAAAATATTTGTAGACCTCGTGCACATTTAAAAACCTAACACAAATTTTGTGCCTTTGTGTTTCCTTTACTGTTTTGGTGATACATTAAAATATTTTTCGCAATACTTAATTTATTTCTTTATTACCAATTTACCTAAAAAAATCAGTTAAATATGATGCCGATGAAGTAACATCTCCGCGGCCACAAACACTGTCAATTTTATCAGCTGGTTTTTATTTCAATTTTTTACCACAATTAGTTGTACCACTTGCGTACTTACAAGCAGTTATATCATAGACAAATGTTAGTGTTAGTCAATGATATTGCATACCTGTCTATATGAATGTACTAACAATATGCTTAGCATCCAGCGGATAAGCTATGTTTATGTTTTCTTATTCCCATTGCGATTTGCCGGGCTGTGATACAATCACAATTGAATGAATGACATCTGCTCAAGACTTTCACACCAAAAGCCGTTTTCCACGTGTAGACGTTGCAGGTAACTGGGGTGGCATGGTAGTTCCAACTGGTTTGTAGCTTGTACTCACTTAGATGCCAAGTTGAAAACCAAATAAATAATGTACGTATGTCTCGTAGGTGCGGAGGTATTTTTTTTGCCTTCGAATGGGAAAAGGAAATGTTGCGTAACAGCAAAACGTTTAAATTTTGAGTATTGCCCGTGCTTTTCTCCACAATCAAATACATGCATGTATTTCCAACAATTCAGTTATGATGGATATGAAGTATGAGGTGTCTCTAAATCAAGTACAATCAAATTAAGACTGACCAATCTCGTTATGATTTCTTTTTGTATGATCTGATTCACTTAGTTTCAGGTTTTTATGAATCTTGATAATGATTATAAAATAAAGCATCAGTCATGTGTCGCCCTCTACCCATCAGATGACACCTTCACCTACAGCTTCTAAATGTCATCATCCTACGGCAATCTATGCGAATAGGAACGTACACAGCTTAAATCAAAGACAATTCCTGGCAAATAAGATGTATTTAGTCTAGACTTAAAACTGTGTGGTTATGAGAAAATGTGCGATAATTTTACGTGCCAAAGATATATTATTTTAGGTGTATCATACGGTATGACATTTAAAAAAGAATCTGGGTCGGCAGACGCTTTACTGTCATCATGTCTAGTCCTTTTCTAATGCCTAAAGTGGGAAGCTGATCAATGTGATCGGGGTGCACCACTGATGGGTGAAATTGAAACCTCCAATCACGGCCCAAGCTGCCATTTTTTCTCTCTCTAACTCATCTGAGCACTCCAGAATTATTGCCAACTTTCCAATTTCCAAATGTTTTCTTACATCTTACATTTCACTTTGTCCTATTTGAACAGCGCTGGCAAATTAGGAAGAAATTTCCAAGCGGCAAGAGAGAAGAGAGAGAACGCTTTTCTGCCGCAACATGTATTGGCTAAAAAGCCCGGCTGGCAGTTAATGACTTGGGTGGGATATACAGCCCAACATACATGACCATACAATAGCCATTTACTAAAAGATGCATATTCCCTTAGTGTTGATTGAAGATTAAATTTCCAAAATACCCAATCAGCATGATTTCCTCAAATGGGACAAAGTGGGCTGAGAAATAATTCAATCCTTGCTACATTTTTTACACATGATTCGCAAAATATACAAATTTTACACGGAAATCACCCTACCGCAATAAAGTGGATTGGCTCTTGGCGCGCACATCTATGGCATAACTATAGAACAATCATTCATCATCCACAATAAGTTTTATTATGATACGAAATGGAAACAGCTGTTTTCTTTTCTGCATAGTGCGCACTGTGAAATAAAAAGATGTGAGGAATGAAAAAGAAGAGAGAGGAAAATACGGAACTGCATAACAAAAACCCATTCTACCTCACACCTTGTCGAAAGGATACCTAATTAATATGCGTCGTCACACGATTACTCGTACGTCTCACCGCAGAAAAAATATGTTGTTTTACAGTAAAAAAGTGTCTTGTCAAATTGGACATGCCCTAGTCCTACCCAAACATCCCAGACCTACCATCCAGAACCAATTGTCTCAACTTCGGATCCGAAGCCGCAATTTTCCACATTGCCTTATTTGCTTTTCTCGCAGTTTTAATTGGTGTTTCCATGGCATTAACCTTCTTTTCACAACCATCACAAAAATACTTCATGATTATCATTTTTTCCTTTTATCTTGATTGGGGCTTTGTTTACTCATCCATCCCTTAAAAACGCTTTCTGAAATTGTCAATCAGGTTAAAATTTCAAAGTTCTGTCCGTCAAATACAGTGTTTAACTTCTAGCTCAAATATACTCTCAACTGCACTGCCTTTTCAGCTTTATTACTCTTTATCTAACGTACTAGCAGTTAGCCCGTCCTTTGGACGGGTCCCAATGCAAGATGTTCACTCTTACTACAGACAGCCCCTGACACAGATCACCCACTCATCACACAAACTCAAACTCAATTTTCATTGCCCCCTCACACTTGGATATCAAATTCTTATAGAAGGTTCGAGACTGGAAAATCTGGAACATAGCAGGGCCTTGCTGTGGTCGGAAGAACTTTACCGCTATAAAAGGAGGATTGTGCACCCAACTGCTTCTTCTGAGAACAACAGATAGCCATTGCTACCTGGTGACGATCCCATGGTAAATATATCATCGAACAAAAATGCCTTTCAGTCGAAAGGCATTCCACATAGCACATATTCACAAAAACATTTACAAGTAGACAGAAAATTGATTTCCTTTCACATGACCTTGATACTACTTAACCTTGACCTTCTGGTGACCTTGACCTTTTAAGTATATTTTAGTGGAATATAAGCATACAGAAGAAACAGGTAAAATATGTCAGTTTTATCATTTGACCTTGACATTGACCCAGTGACCTTGATACTCAAACTTGGCCTACATATAGTCAAGATGTATCTGTATACTAAAAATGAAGTTCCTAGCTTTAGCAGTTCAAACGTTATAGCCTGAACAGACTGAGACAGACAGACAAACTCGACTGAAATTATCACCTATCCGCATACGCAAATGGTAAAAATAGTTAGGTATGTATGTAGCAAATTTTCTTCGGAGATAGTTATTTGTGAAATACAACTGATGATAAAAGGCTGCACTTACACGTCAAATTTTGTGACTTTCTCACATAATACCATTGTACGACTAGTGTTCATTATGTTAGAAAAGTATGTGTCCATAAACTTTGCCTTCATGAACATTTGAAAAAAAAATGAAACTTAATCCTGTTCTTTCCTGATGTTGAAAAGTTCAACTTCATGACAGCTTTTTCAGCTACACATGTACGACGCACAACAACCGGACAAATAATTCATTTGATACAAAGCTTTTAATTCGCGTAACAATTCAACATTTTAATAAATCTCTTTTTCATTTGAAAACACGTAGTTCTCAAACACTAATTCTTATTAAATGAAAATTCATATTCACGCTATTCATCATACAACGTTCACCTTGAAGGTTAAAACCATTTGTATAATTATTTAAACGCACTATAATTATTTTAATTTTGACCACTTAACAAAATCAACAGTTTTGAGTGATGGCTCACTCTCATGCAACCTTGCTTCTCTCGAATATAACCAAGTTGCATTGTACAAATGGAAATATCCCAGTGCATTAAAACACTCAAAAGAACCAAAATGTTCATATTCATAATTAATGCCCATAGCTTTATCAACGAGACATAAATTAATAGCTCCTTCAAATAACAAAAGATCTGGATTGACAAATGGATTTACTCAAGGAGTAGTAGTCATAACTATCTCCAGTTTAACGCAACATATGATTTAACTCGTATTTTATGAAACTAAGTTGAAAATAACAATGACTGAAAAAGCAGTTCACAATTCTTACCTGTGACTAAGGAAGGATTTACCCCAGCGATAGACCATGAATCTGTAGCTGTATTGTACCCTGTGACGTCACCACTGCTCACTAAGCCTAAACCTGTAAAGAGATGGGACATTATTGATAGTAGGTGTGTGCGTGAGTGTATATGTGTGTAAAGATAAACTTTTGTTATTGAAATTTCACTTGGATGTATGTAGGTGGATTTAAAATGGAACGCTAAAATTTCACAGGAAGGTGAATAAATAAATTCTAATAATATGCGGGGTTGACTGACATGAATAAACTGCCAATCCAAGCAAAGTTTTGTCAGGTTTTATGGAAATATTAGATAAGGATAGTCCAAAGGAGGGTTTCCCACATTACTGATCACTTCATGAGCATTAAAAAGACTTCTTTAATGGGCAAAAAAGGGTTCCAAATATAAAATACGGTTATTAATTGGCTGAAAGTTACAAACCAAAGCCAAATAGCTTACAATAGAACCAAGAAAACAAACTTATATTTTACACCCATCAATATTGTGCAGTCCTTTCATTTGACAATGGCACGAACAGAAAGTGCCAACCGTAAAACACCGGTGAACACATATTTATTTGGTATCCATTTTAACTAACCAATTCATTGACAAAATCTAGGGTTACGCAGCTTGGATGCACTGCACTAATTTGTTTTGTACACTCATTCTCGTTTCCTATTGAATCATGAACACTATGTTGTATTCTATTGGCCCCTTAGATGAAGTACATAAACAATTCACTTCATCCAAATAATCAGCTTTGTGATTAACGTCAAAGTATCAGAATGTGTAACACTTATTTTTCCACATATTTTCTTTGTATCAATCCTGAATTCAAATTCCTGATTAGATTATGAATTTAATTAATAGTGAAAACCCCTAAATTATGCAGTGTAGCCATTGATAGGCAGATACATTTGGCCTAAAGGTCAACCAAGGTCAATGTAAGGTCACATTTCTTTCTGGGACCCATTTAAACTACAGTGACCATTCAATATATCTCATAGTTTGTTTATTTATCATTCATATCAATACTTGGTATATTTTTCAATGTATCAGTTTGATCCTCATACATGAGCCCAATGGAAGTACAATATGGCCTCAAGGTGTACAGATACGAATAGCACCTTTGGATCAGTCACTAACATACACTGATAGCTTCAAAACCATAAACTAACCAGAATAATTAATATCATTGTAGGTATCGTAGTTGCATATTGATATCAATTCAATTTACAGAAAACACTAATGAGAAGTCGCTGGTACAAGACGGAAGTTCCGGCTTGTTAAACTTAATGAACGGAACTCATGCTCAGTAAAAGATGCAGACCATGTGTGTACATTTGTCTTCATGGGGTTATACTGTCATCAGGGTTCCACCAAAATTGCGATTTTTTCTCTAAATATTAATAAGAAGACCCACTATGGTACATAGGTACATGCACCACAACCATCACCCACCGGACAGATAGTTCCTACCAGTTCCAGCAATACTTTAACAATGTCTTGTACACCATACATGGTACACATAGTGCCCGGAGGAGCATTCATGTAATTTCTTTGATAAATATGAGAAGCTTCCTGATTTCAAAGCTGAAAAACGGGACTACTCCCCGGCAATAACTGGAAGCAGGAAGGATGCGACTGTAAGACAAACTTCACTTCATTATGAATCATTAAAATGTCTTGGAGAATTCTCTGTTCATTAAAGTAGATACAGACAAAGTGGGCATAAAATAAGTCAATTGTGTGCATACCATTGGCACTGATTAAAATATCCCATGTGACGGTCCCTGAGTTGGTAGGAATGTTTGCTTTTTTGTTTCTTGGAATGGCACATTATTTTCACAAATTTTAAACATTGTTCATAGCTTAACAGACACGAGTTGCGAACACAATGTTTTGAGTAATATTTACTAAACATGGCCCGTATTTTCCTTAGTTGCAGGAAGTTGAAAGAACCTGCAGTGTACCACTACTACCAACTTACTGAAACTGCTGGCACTGATAGATTGCATATTTTTATATATTTATTCAGGTAGACAGATTGATGACCTCATGGTTCTCCACTCTTGGAGACAGTATTTAGCTTCACTCCATGTTACCTGTTGACCCCTTCACCTTCATAATCTTTGAAAGATTCTTTTCTTACAAGCGCATTTAATATACTAGTAGCAGCTACTGACTGGCATTTAAAGTCTCTTCCAAAACAGTGTTTAAAAAAGATGGGTCCATCACCAATGATACCAGGGAGATTTTAGATGTACAGAGGGATTTTTATGCAAACTTGTATAGTTCTTTTAAAATGAAACAATACGATGTACCAAAATTGAATGAAGTAGAAGCAGAAAACCTAAACGGTGCAATTACATACAAGGAAATAGAGTGTGTATTAAAAGAGATGGCCAGGAACAAGAGTCCTGGAACAGATGGTTTTCAATGTGATTTGTATATTGTATTCTACACAAAGTTTAAAGACATTCTGCTTGATGCATTCACATGCGCGTTACAAAAAAAGAGATTACCTGTGTCGATGAGAGAAGGGTTAATCTCACTTATTCCTAAAAAATGTAAAGATCCCAGGGACGTGCGTAATTGGAGACCTATTTCACTTCTGAACACGGATTACAAAATATTATCAAAAATTCTAGCAAACAGAATGAAAAGTGTACTACAAAAGATAATACACAAAGATCAATGTGCGTATGTAAAAGGCAGAAATATAAGTGAAAATCTTAGAAGAGCATTAGATATAATGCAATACACATTTATGTCAAATGTAGATGCCGTAATATTTTTGGTGGACTTCCTAAAAGCATTCGACAGAGTAGAACATAGATCAATGTGGGGGATTTTAAGGTGGTTCAATTTTGGGGAACCTTTTATTAAGATGGTTGAAACCTTATACTGTGACATGAAATTGCAGGTACAAAATAATGGTTATGCATCTGAACAATTTACACCCACTAGGGGGCTGCTGCAAGGTAATCCCAGAGCCGGTTACTTATTTATTATAATGATAGAAACGCTTGCGATACAGCTATGGAATA
This sequence comes from Haplosyllis leylae, assembly GCA_038406175.1. NCBI lineage: Eukaryota > Metazoa > Annelida > Polychaeta > Phyllodocida > Syllidae > Haplosyllis > Haplosyllis leylae. Next base: position 10,163 of record JBCAUG010577155.1, on the reverse strand, counting down.
ATTCAAAAGTCAAAGGTATAACTGTAAACGGGCACCAACAACTTGTGTCTTTGTTCGCAGATGATCTTGCTTTATTTTTACAATTCGACCAAAAAGTTGGAATGAAATTATGTCAATTTTCAACAATTTCGAGGTAACAACAGGCATGCAAATTAACTATAATAAATCAACGGTTTACCGAATTGGATCTTTGAGAAATTCAAATGTGAAATTCTACTCAAAAAGAAAGTTAATATGGTCTGAAGACTCATTTGAAATGTTAGGAATTGTGATCACACATGATAAAGATGAAATGATCCGAGCAAATCTAGATCCGGTGATACAGAAAGCTGAAGCGGTAATGAAAATGTGGAGTAAAAGACAAATGTCTTTTTTTGGCAGGATTCTAATAGTAAACTCGTTGATTGCATCTCTGTTTGTGTATAAATTATATGTGATACCAAGGATTCCAAATCAGTACTGTGACAAAATAAATAAGATTATAAAAGAGTTCATATGGGAAGGGAAGAAACCAAAGTTGAGATATGATATTGTACAAGGGCTAAAATGTAATGGAGGTGCAGGATTATCAAATATAAAAGTGAAAGACATGGCATTAAAATGTCAATGGGTGACGAAAGCAGTGCAAAATAGTAATATAAAAAACCTTGCCTATGAATTAATGCGGAACAAAATTGGTGATTTAATATGGCAGGTTAATCTACACCCAAAAGAAGTTGACATAGTAATAAAAGAAGATAGTTATTGGAAAGATGTATTCCGGTGCTGGTGCGAATTCACACATTGCAGCCCCACAGCGATAGAGCAGATAAAAGAACAAGTTATTTGGTACAATTCTTGGGTTAGAATACAAAATAAACCAATATATTACGAGAAATGGATGAGTAATGGAATAGAAAAAATCAAAGATTTGGTGAAAGAAAATGGGAAACTAAAAACCCTAGATGAAATAAACAGGGAGTATAATTGTACTATCACATTTGTGGAGCTGTATGGTGTGTAGCTGCAATACCAGACAAATGGAAAAAAATGTTAAAACAAAATAGAAACGAAAGTACATTCACACATAAAGTTGAGGAACTCTGTACGTTGAAAAGTGCGGTTAAGCAAATCTATCACGAGCTAAAGTTTAACGAGAATCTTCTTAGAAGTAAAACGGTAAAGTGGACAATGATAGATAGGAATGTAACAGTAGATGAGGTTAATAGGCAGTGTAACAATATAAACAAAATTACAATATCTGTGAAGCTTCGAAGTTTTCAGTATCGATTATTAATGCACGCACTAATAACAAATAGGCATCTGAAAAGGTACCAAATTAGAGAGGATGAATCATGTACATTTTGTAATGCAGAGGTAGAAACTGTTGAGCACCTGTTTTGTGATTGTATAAATGTTCAAGAGTTATGGGAATATCTTAAAACGACATACAGAAACCCACTATGTGAATGGGAAAATGTTAACATTTTGATGAACAATATAATAACAAATCTGAAAAGAATAGAAAATTGCATAGTGTTAATAACGAAGCAATATATCTACAGACAAAGGTGTTATGGAAAAAAGCCCGACGTACAAGGTCTAAAGCAATGTATTAACAGTTACAAGAATATAGAAGAAATAATTGCAAAAAGTAAAGAAAAGCTAGACCAACATGAAATAAAATGGAATACGATGTAAAATACAAAAATGTAACTGTAATAGACCAATAAAAGGGTTAATATTTCCCAAAGACAAAAAAAAAGTCTCTTCCAAAACGATTGTTATCTTAATGCAGATAAATGTCAAGCTTTCTGCAGCATTGACTTCCAGACGGTCAATGTTAAAATATATATATAAGCGACACAAATTTAGCAAGTTTCGTAACTGATGAAACAGATTTTTTTCTTAAAATGGAAAACATAACATGATAGGATTCTTGATTTAGCATCATTCTAAAAAAATCTGTCTTCAATGGAGAAAAACTACAGCCTTGAATGTCAATGCCTTGAAGAGATCTTTATTTCAAAAAAAATAACCGTTCATCGTTGTAATTCTGAATTGTTCAAGATAAACCCGCTATAGCCTTGACAAACGTTCTTATAAAATGTAACTCAAACTCAAACTTTTAAAATCGCTTTTGACTAATCCAGATTCGTCAAAATGGTGATTGTGCCGATGACATGCCACTGCTCAAAGGTCTGACAACATCAACTGTGACACTAGTAGCAATGCCCTGGTCCCCATTGTCCATTTGCTGTGATGAATAATTAGCCCTAATCCCCTAATGAAATCACCGCCCCTCTTTCAGTTACTGAAAATCACTTAGTTCGCCTGTCTGTCCCATCTCTGCAAGTCCAGGCCCTCATGCACGTTCGTTGTGCATCACTGGTCACCGAGCTGTCCCGGAACCATAAGTGCAAGGTAAAGCTTTAGTTTATACCAACCCCTCTATATTCTTTGGTTTATACCAATGCCATGGTGGCGATTGATGCTTTTCAAACCTAAATCATGGACAAGATCAAATACACAGAAAGACACGTCAGCTGCTAATTGAGAAACTAATTTGAATTAAAACCTTGTGTATTCTTCTATTTACCACATCAAAACTTCGTTGCTTTTTTCAGAGAACATTTTGACAATGCTTTTAAGGTGCGTGGTTGTTGCAAATCACATATCTTTCCACAAGTCTGTATCTCATGGAACAGCCCTAAGGCTTAGATGCCTGTAAATCCATGCGAAGCGGTCCCTGGGTGGCCTTTTAAGACCTTAACCCGTTCAAATCGCCTTTAACACAAGCATCCCACGGAAAGTGACAAAAGCTGACCACTTTGTTGCTAGAACTTCACTAATCTGATTACAACTCTCTGACAAAATCTCGTGGAAAGTGACATGTTCCTTGAACCCCTCAAACATTATTTCAAACTTTCAAACTAAGTTTTCAAAAGAGACAAATGAGCAAAACGTAAAATGTTGGTTAGGACGTTCATTACTATATCTTTTCATGTTTTAAATCAATGAGAAGAAGACATGGAGAATCCTTTCTATACACTGGAGGAGGTAATTATAAAGAAAAACACACAAAGGTAGAACTAGCAGGAAGCATCAACGAGTAAATGAACATGAAAAGGCGCCTGTCAAAAGGCCTAACCACAACCGGTCATGATACACTAGTAGCTTTTGACAGAATATTAGCAATAGGCAAACGGCGGGAAGGACTCGTCTAATATTGAGTTTTATTCGGGGACAAAAGACATTTCCGAACGTAGACTGTAGCTTCTGTGTTCAGAGCCTCTAAATGAAGGCTGATTAGCTCAATAAGATCTCTATGAACTGGTGACATCCGCCAAAACATTGACATCTCTTTGTCATTATTTCTCCACATCGTCCACAGCTCGTTTTTTGCCTTATTTCTGTTGGTAAAATTTATTGTACACTAAATCTGATATTTATATTCTACAGACTCATACTCGTACAGGTGAAAATATGTCTGCTGCGGAGTGATTATGCTACTAAAAATTAGTGATTGTTGTAAAGAATTGTCTGGTCGCTAATGGTGAGTGACTCTGACGGCAGGCGAATAACCTTCTAAAGTACTGCTCATATTAACAAGCTAATTTTTGCATAACACTTTTCTGAAAAACAACATATGAAATTTTTAAATTGTCTAATTACTTTGTTATTCTGTTTTAGCTTACTAAGTAAGAGTTATTGTGGTCTTAAACTATTTAATTATTGTTAGATTTTCTATCAAATGGTGGTCCTGCTCATAGAAAGTATAGCGACAAAAAACTCTTAAACAAAACGATGGCAGGTTTACTTTTTTGTTTGCCAAAAGTGAGCACTGTGCAGTTATTTATAGACAACTTTCTTCCAGATTTACAGGAGAAGTACTTTAATCATTTCGTGCACACGGGGTCTCTTAAATCAGAGAATTTTTGGGGGTAAATTAGGGTAAAGTTATTTTTTGTCTTGCCAAAACCTCAAAATAAACCTGAATTTTTTCTTGGGGCTAAAATTATTCTAGGGACATATTATTCACCCATAATGCAATCTTTTCTAACCCCAAAACAGGAAATTCTGTAAAAATATGCCAAATTTGGCTACTTTCATTACTTGATCATCCAGCTAGTTTTTAAATCTCAACTTTCTAGTCAATATATACTCGTTACACATGCTCTTGTCTTTCAAATAGAATAGCATTGGTGCACAGTGTAACGTGCATAGGAGAGTAAGATTCATACCAGTGGTGATGTATTGAGTAGATAAGTCATTTCAGAGGTGCGATGAGCCTTAGTCAAAAGTACAGATTTTAGCAAAGCCACAATTTTTTCATCCAAAATGTTCTTTTGATTCTAATGTACCACTTTTAAGCCAATACAATGAATATTATTGAAGTTACAGCCATTTAAAGACATCAAAGTCAGAAAGTCTGACTTACCAGGATTTGAGCACGGACTAGTTAATTTGGCTTGGCTAAGAAGCTGAAACAAATTTGGTGTGGTGTGTGCGCGTGGCACCGTAATGTTAAAGTTACTCCTCAAGAACTATTTTCCTGATATACAGATGACAGACAAATCGTTATTGCATTGTTTCATTTGGGCATTGTGCCAAATAAGCTAAAAATACAGCAAGTTGAGTATTATAAAGACAACAAATAACCTGTTATTAAAACAATGGCATGAAGTTATCAAGTGCCACAGGTCTTGACAGAAATTACTGATCAATTATTTTTTCATGTACTTTTTGACCTTAACTTAATCAAAGCCCTTCAATTAGCGATGCATATTGGAGGAAAAAAGAGATATAAAGCTAACTTAAACATCAAAAAAACGTCTGAACGTGGAAAATGACAAAGCCAAAAATTGATCGCCAAATAGGAAACTGCTTTGGCTTATGATTATCGAAATGTTCTATAACAATGGGCTAAATGAAATACAGTTAATTACTACGCGTGTAGAGATAGAAGTTTTCAGCTGATTTTATGGACCTGACTCTATCTGGCACCAGATCATCAAAAACGATGAACCGATGAACATAAGATGTAAGTTGCATGTTTGGCGGTAAAATAGGATAGAATGTCCAAATTTTTACGTTTGATCTTTTTGGATTGAGGGAATGTGATTGCCATTATTCTTTGTTTTATTAGTGTGTTCCAATAGCTGTAATTTGACGTTTGCAGCTTTCAAACCCTTTTCAATATCAACGTGGTCAAAATGTGATGGTTAAATCTGGTCAAAAGGCAAAATTCATTTCTTTCAGTTTCCCTTTTGCTTCAAGTTTCAAAAAGTTGCTTTCAATAGGAGAAATGCATAGTCACAAAGTCAAAATGCTTAAATTGTCATGTTTGGAAAGATTCTATAATGAATGATCCCACAATCAAATCATATCAATGTCCACTTGACAGTATTATGGATGACCATCTCTGTATATGAATAAAAACTGCTTAAATTGTCAACAATTTGATGCAGCTGATTATATTAATTACGAGAGCTGGTTATGTCTAATGACGATTGAGCATTTTATGGCAAAATTCAATGAAATATCTTTGTGTTTAAATAGAAATACTATCTTGATTTAGGATCTGTCATTTTCGGTATGTTTTCAGTTCATATCCAATCTGTATTAATTGGAATGAAGAATTTACTTTCCACGTTGTAATACTTCGTAAGTTTGGAGAGAAAAGCCAAAGGGGAACCACTTCTAACTACAGGAGCTTTTCATGCGGCCATGTTGTTTCACAAGTTTGTCATCTTTTGAGTTTTATCATTACAAATAACTAAATCATTTACCCATTCATACTTCTTTCCCTTCTATCATTTTTATCCGAAGTCATTTTGTAGTGTTTCATCTGCCAACTACAAAAACTACAAATGTAATTATACCATGTGTCACAAAAAGCTGGATTAGAACCCTTTGCCACATCCTTGCCAAAAACATTCAGAATCAAAGGACCGAGATAATTAGTTGTTATCAGCCAATTATTTCAGTTTTAGTGCTAGCTAACAAAGATTGCAGATCCCTTCTGTATGTGCACGTAGCCCGCGCGATTAGAAGTTCCAATAAAAGAAATCCTTCAATAGTCTAAATATAATTATTGCAATTTTGTTTAAAGCAAAAGTTCGTGGAACTTTCAGTAGCACCATAACAATTTCCATTTCGCGCTTTTCCTTAATTAACTATTTTGAAGATGTTTTATTATATTTTTGTTGTTGCTTTTTACCGCCCGCATACGTAGTGTGCGGGAAGGTAATGTTTTCAGTTTGTTTGTGTGTTCACAGGGGGTGCCCCCTAGTCCTGTCCTGATCCTGTCTGAGGGGTACCACCTAGTCCTGCCCTGGGCCTGTTCCGCGATACCCCCTAGTTCTATCCTGGTCCTGTCTGGGGTTCTGTCATGGGCAGGGCCGGGGGTACCCTGCAGACCACACCAGGGGGTACCCGTGGGACAGGACCAGAACAGGACAAGGGGTACCCCACCATACAGGACCAGGATTAGACCCACTGTGCCGCGGGTGGTACACCTCTTGCGGTAACGCAGGAGGACTTTCTTGTTCAAACAGTTTTTGGGATTGCAAAAAATGATAACAATGTGCCCCTGGCCTGGGGCTCAAGATGGTCCCGTGCACTAGCAATCCCTCTCTTATCCTATACCCCCCCCCCCTCCTTCCCCCAGACATATGGGATTTTGTCCCTTTTGAACTCAGGAACAAGAAAAAAGTTGGAAAGTAGGTCAACAACCCCCGCCCCCACCACTACCACTCTTTCTAACTTTTGTCACAGATTTGCAATATACAGACCAACCCAACCAGTTGCTGCAAAGAAATTCTCCCCTGTCTTTGCATTTTAAGCGACTGACTGTGGGCTACTGTCATCCAACATCTTTCTAGCCTGGAATCAATTGCAGACTTCGGAAACCTTACCAATTTTGCCGATACGTCAATGTGCTTTTCAACTGCGGTGTCAAGTTGATTACACCATACTGTCACATAGCTATCAACCGAAACCACAGCCCAGCGATCATTAACCCTTAAGATATTGAAAATAAAAAAAATATGCAACACATACTAAAGAAGGTTCGAAACCCAAAACAATGTACCTGATAAAAGTTACAACAGAAGACGACCTGATGCCAATTGTTCAAAACATGCAAGGACAGTAATCTGGCTGGTAATAAGCAGTGTCAAATAATAAGTAGTTTCCAATTCACAAGGAAGAAGTTAACAGTCGTGCGTGTGAAATAAGTGCTCGTAATAGATTTAATTAGAGCAGTGATTGCTGTGCGAATCTTCTCTCCACGTACATCCTCTATTTGCGTAACAGCACTGAGCATCTCTGTAATTGGATGGAGACCCATGTTTGATAAGTGATCCGTCGCCTGATCTCAAACTAGAAATTACTTTCAATCTGTGACTGAAAAATTTATGCTAATTATCTTTGCACCTCACGCTAATTTATATAATCTCTAACAGACAATGGGGGAAAGTTATGAACTAGTGACGCATCAAAGGTAGTACTATTTCAGTCGGAAATATTGATGTGTTACATATTAAAACAAGTAATTTCTTTTGTCTTGCGAGTTATTAAAATCAATTAAGCTCCTTGTCTGTCGTTTTAGCAATTCGTACCTAAAAACGACTGGCGCCGGTGAACTCTTTAGTAATTTGAGAGATTTGAGAATTAGTTTTAAGCTATGCGTTTTTTACTAGTGCACATCAATTTCTTTCATTACGGCTAATTAATTTTCATAGCACTATCACTGTTTATAAGCCATAATATGAAGGCACTTCACATATAAAATCCCTTGCATAACGCACTGGCATTCGAGTACAGCCTGCACAGGAAAAGTTTGTGTTGCCGAACCACTTCAAAATGATTCCCTTTACACAAAGCACTTTCTGCGAGTACAAACCGTACACGTTTACGGTAATGCTTAAATGTCAAATCGTTTGTGCAAACATACTGTAGACTTAAAAAGTGTTTCGCATCCAGTTTTCTGCTTTGCGAGAGTTTTTGATCCAAATATTCAAACCTTTACACAGATTGCAACCATTTTAGTGTTTCCTTACGAGTATCCTTAAAAGCACATCTTTGCGTGTAGTTTACTATATATGGAGGTTTTTACTCTTGCTCTTCGAATTAGGATAGCGGAAGTAGGAAGTTGGGAGGGGGTTCTCCCCAGAGATTTTCATAAAAAAAGTTTTCCTTTCAATTTCGCCAAAAGTGCAAGACTAACTTCAGGGTAGGAGGAAAGAAAGGCGGGTTCCACCTCCTGTGACTTTAGTTTTCATGCACTGTGCAATTTAGGAGAATGGAAACAGAAACGTTTTTATACAGACCATCAGTGGTACCATTGGTAATTGATGCATTGTGTTGTGACGGACTACTGTTGCTGCTGCCTATACCACTTCCTGGACTCGACAATGACTGCAAGTCAGATGTCCTGAAAAAAAAAGAAGGAAAAAAAATTTAAAACAAGAATACTTCACTTTCTAGAACAATGTCCAACGGTCGGCTGAGCTGCACTGGATGATATCCTTGTTTTCACGTACGAAAATTTTCAAGAAGTCATCAAACGATTTTGAATCCGTGAGGATTGGCTCTATTCGATTCAGACATTTACCACTGAAAATTAATACAAAATATGTAAAGTGGTACAGAATTTCTGAAATCATCATTTTTATTCACCTCTAATAGCAACCACCATTGTATCCGCGCTCATTACATCTGATAGAAAATTGACTTGCGTCTCAATTGAGTCGATAATGGCACTGAGGCAGTAAGTATTAAAGAAAAATCTCCACCGGAGGGTCCACGCGGTTTTCCCCTGATATTATTAACGTCTAAAGATGATTTCATGATACCAAGCCAACATATCTACACGAATATTTAATACACCAGTGTAACCTGGTTCTATCAGAGTTAAAGTCACATATTTCAATGGACAGTTCTAATAGCGTAATGCTCTGAGGAAGTTTTTTCCTACATCTGATGTGATGTCAAGGGTACTAGAAAAGGACAAGAAAATTGCCTCTACCTAACCCTGTGACCTCAAGCAAAAGATTATTTTTGTAAGGGGTGGTCCCCATTTCGGTACCCCTGCAAGGGCGGCCTTTATTTTTACAGATTTTAAGCACATTATAGTACAACAGAAGTCATTTCAGAAAGGCATTCTTATTATAAAAATTCTTAAAATACTTTGCAAAACAATTTTAGTTAAATGTCGAGCCATTAATGACATTAATAGTATCTTTTGTACAATCAATACAACACTATTACTAGATGCAGTTCATGTAAAAGTAATTTAGAATAAATGTTATGTGAATTGGTCTGGTGATTGTATATGCGGTTAAGGTTCTAAGGGTCATGGAGGTTGGGTAAGGTAGGGTCAGATAATCAAAAAACACTGATTGCTACACATTGTGTTACATTGATGCGACACGACCAGAATCATCATTACACATCAGTCGCATGGTTACCCTCCACTGCCCCTTGAAGCAACCCTACCATGCCAGGGTACTACCCCCTAGAGCTTCACTTTTCATGCTCCCTCAACCTTCCAAAACATGCCCCCAAACCATATCCAAAACCATGAACAACTTTTCAAGAAGTTGTTTTGATCGATCCATACGTTTTTAAACAAATACAAACAATGGCTAAATAATTCTTTTCACATTTATGTAAACTCGTTTAACTCTTTCTAAAGTCGCTTATCTTTTGGGGCGCCAATACGGAACAATACAAAAATGGCTTTCATAACTTAATGTTATTAAGTTTTTCACAGAAAGTTGCCTTCTTCATTGGCTAAAAAGTATTTTCTGAATATTTCTGCACTGTGAAGTGAAATTTAATGGTTAAAATGCAGGACAAAAGGTTAAAATGTCTATTTTCACTTAAATACTAATGATTTGTTTATTTAATTACATTCCAGAATGCATTTGAATGAAGAAATAAGTCAATATGTGTACATTCATTTAAAAGACCTGGTGTCACAGACATAAGTACAAAATCAGTGAAAAATACAATTTGCGCCGGGTACATGTAATTAGTCTCCGCAAGGAGACTATCTGTGATGCACTCACTACTACTGAGTGGATATTTTTTGGTCAGATTTTACCCATCTACCGGGTAGAATACACAGCAACCATCAAAGGGGGGGGGGGGGGGGGGGGGGGGGGGGGGGGGGG
>JBCAUG010577044.1:0-14508 GCA_038406175.1 Haplosyllis leylae | reverse complement strand
ATGTGTCAGTTATGTGACTATTTATTTTTGCTGATTAGCTCTTTAAGAAGTATCTCAATTTACAAGCTATTAGTTGATACTATATCCCTCCTGTGCCTAGCATGTTATGTGGCTGAAAGGGTGGGTTTTATTTTTGGATAGTGTAAAAATGGTACATTTATGTTTGGATCAAGCTTTGTGTAAACATTTATCTGAAAGTAATTGGAGGCCTAAATATTATTGGAAATATACCTGGAATTTTCTTGAAAAAAACTGGAAAAATCATGAAAATATCATGGAATTTTGTCAGTCCGGACATGTGGGAACCCTGTTCTGGACAAAGGTTTAAAATTTTGCAAACAATTAAAATTCCTGGCAGATTCTGGTGGATTTAGCCTGTGAAAAACTTGATTATTTATATTGAATGACCGTGATAATTATGTACGTTTTTGTTCATCTGTACATTGGATGTACAATTGTAGTTATTTCATATTTATGATTTGCAATACTTCAATGTTTCCGGTGAAGTCTTGGCTACAGTCACTTCAGACTTGAATGTCCCATGCACCTAACCATTGTCTAGTTGTAAATTTATAGTGCAGAGAATCCACCAGACAGGCAGTATGTTTCTCACACTTTATAGTGGAACCCTCCATTCATACTTCTTAATGCAAACATTTCAATTTAAAATAGCGAAAAATTGTACAGCAATTAGTTGACTGATAAAGTTATTGCGATTTACTGCAGAAACTGTTTTGTCAAATTAAAGTTGAAGGGTTTTGTACTATTAAGAAAATTTCTGATTAATAAATTTCCCAAACATAGTCATACATTGAAGTTGTAATTTTTGCCCAGAGACGATGAACTGTTACTTGTTTTTCAGGAATTCAGTTGAGATATAGATGCTTACAGAAATGATTACCTGAAATTAGGTTTGAAAAGTTCTTTTCTGAAAATTCACTTTGTCACTCTTTCACAATGACGTCTTTTTCTCACCTTCGTAAATTTGGTATTTTATCACTTTGTAAAATAGAGTTTTTCACAATCTCTCCGCATTACAAGAATGGCAACATTGCCAACTTTGTTTTGACTCTGCCATTTAAAATCGGCTAGTCCAATAAAACATGAAACCTTGAAACACAATCCTCATGTACTCCTTGATTTCAAATTTTCCCGTTATTAACATCAGTTGGTGTAAATAAAGAAGAAAACTGAAAATATATGGGAATACAAAGTTGGCAATAATGCCAACATTGCCAACTTTGTGAAATTGTGAAAAACTCCAATGACATTTTTAGATTTTTTAAAATTTCCCCCCTCAGTTATTGAAGAAACGCATCACACTATCACAAATTTTAAGGCTATGGTGAAGTACTTAGTTTGCAGGTTTTCCGCACATTTCAGTTTGTATCAGATAATAGATGCTAATTGAGTTTTCGGGATATGCAATTCTGCGAAATCTCACAGATCAAAAATTAAACTTTTTTTGAATTTTCAGAGGACATAAGGCCATTTTGTTGGGACATTTGAATTTTTCTGACAGATCTATAAGTGAATTTCTACACTCTACTTTTGTAGGTTTCAAGCCCTTATTGTTGCATGCACATTCTAGCACATTCCCTTAGCAAATTCACTTATTCCCAGGAACCTCTACTTTTAACATTCAAACTAAAATATTTTTGGATGTACCCATGCCACAGTGTGCGGCAGGCACTAACAAGCTTGAGCTAGTCAGGCTCGTCAGAGCAAGGAATGATAAACAGCCATAAGTATTGGCAACCCATGTCCATCAAATGTGAACTCCCCCCCCCCCCTTATTGGACTGGTTGACCAGACAAGTTTATGGTGAATTTTCTATGAGCCTAGTCTTATTGAATTCCATTCGATAGACAACAAACTTCAATTCTTTGTGTTTTTCTTTTTGTTGATTTTATTTATTTGCACTTTAAAACTTCAATTTTTTTTTAAACTTTCGGACAAATATCTGCCAGAATCGCTATCGCAAAAACCACGATTGTTACATAAATATCTTGCACCAATACTCAAAGTCAATTGGTCGATTAATCTTCATGTGAACAAATCTACTATTGACTTAAGTTAACCAGATATTCCAGTGATGCTTTCAATCCAGTCCAAGAAATGAGTTATCTTCATGAATCCTGAAGGGGCGTTAGATCCACAAACATCTCCGAATGATGCAATTCCCACTAGTTGAAAGTGTCCGTCAATTTGGCACTGCAGAGGGGAACCACTGTCACCCTGAAATGATAAAAGAGCGTCATGTGTCACCGACTTACCATGGTGTTATACAAATCAGGTCTCGTACCAAAGGAAGAAAAAAATTTCCTTTCAAGATTGGAACACGATTCCCAACCAAAACTGAAATGGCTGTTTCAGCTCATTATGAACTGCCTGCGAAAGTTTAAGTTAAAAATTCAAAGATTTTGGAATAAAAGACGTAAATAACAATCACTGGGTAACACATTCCGGCGTTGCGGGTGGTGTTCTTGTCTTGTGAACAGATGACCGTGTCGTCGAAGGCGGTGTCTCCCCAGTGTTCGGCGCACTCTACCCGGGTGAGAACGTTCACCTCCGCTTCCTGCAGGATGTCTTCTTCCTCTCTAGTTCCCCATCCTACAAGTTCAACTGGTGTTTAGTTTTGAAACTCAAGAAGAGTAGTTCAAGTTCTATTCATAGCACACTTCAGTTTTATGATAGATGTCATTTTCCCAATAAAGCGCAACAAGATAACAGTGGGCCGATGTGAATCAGGTACTGATCCAGGATTCTGGATAGGTGCTAGATAAGGGCGTCTACCGATATTTTACCACTATTTCTCCACTAAAATTTGTTGTGTGGGCACACCTTTTCTGTGTAGATCCACTGATGGAAATGGCGTGAACATATGCCACACCCGTACCTTACTCTGTACTTTTTAGGGAAGATAACAATTGTTTAGAATGACGAAACAAAGTAGAGCACCTGTTATCCAACAATCTGGACTTCCCGCAAAATCATAATCAGGTGGAGGCAAACATATTGTATTCACATAGTCTGAGCTCACGTCCAAGGGACCAATGTGGATCAAGGCGATGTTTCCCGTGATGTTCGGATACTAAAAGCAGACAAATGGTGTATTTCCACAAATTCAGTTTTTATGATATGAACTCAATTGAAAAAAAATTAAAGTGATATTTGAGTTTTTCTATAGAATCTAAGTCTTCATTTTATACTAAATCCTGGCAGAATCCTGCCAGCATTCACGTGCAATAGGTCGCAACCATTGACCGTCAATGCTGGCAGGATCTGACTGAAAATAACGAATTATAAAAGAACTCGAATATTGAAATCGATTACAATGTAAACCGAAATATTCATTTCAGAACAAGTTATCTCCCTCAGTGCAATATGTACAACACGCACCATCGTCACATCTGCAACTGTAAAGACCCGATAGTTTTCATTCCCTGAGGATTCCGCCAAGGAGTGTTCTCCAGCCACGAGTCTGAAAGGTCCCGAAGTGTTAACACAGCTCGCCGAAGTGATAGCCCATTCAGGTGTTATGAGAGAAGCTCCACATCTATACGTGAATACTCCAAATATTTCCGTTTCTACTGCGAGCTGCCACGGCCACATTCCCTCCACGGAATCTACTCCATCTTCAACCACAGGCACTTCTTTGCTTATAATGGGTTTTCTCTGAATACTGGGAGTTCCGCAGTAAGTGACTGTAAAACAGCAAACCGACTCATTTACGACAAATAAGTATCAACGAATGTCTTGGTCGTACAAACTCGTAGTTTCAATAACACACAAAGTGACTGAAGGCTTCCTAAGTGACAATGGAAATTTCCAGCAGAAAAAATTTAACAGCAGCGTGATTTATCAATCTTGTAATCTCTAGGTTTTTAATCCAGTGCTCTACCATCCATCGAGTCACCACATTCAGTCAGGTGGTAGTCAGGATTGGATGTTTTGGATTTAACAAAATCAGTGGGGCATACTTATATGAGGGCTTCAGAAAGTCTCACACTTACAGGCAATAACTGAATGGCGTAGTGGTTAAGCACTGGACTGATAAACCAAAGAGGTTGATCAAATCCTAATGGAATCAACATATTTCCTGTTAATGCCTTCAATTCCAATATTGACAACTTTTGTGTTTTGTCAAAAGGTAATGACCAATCAAAGAAAAAACATAGATGTGCACCGAAAGAAATTCATTTTGCATTTACGCTTTTAAATTTACGATCACTTAACAATGAAATGAATTATCTGACAACTGATTGAAAAAAAATTAATTGAATACCTGCGGGTCTTTCGCATATGAAACTCAGGACTCGGTCACAGCTCCTGTCCTCCCATCCCCACACGTCATCTATTCTGTTATATCCTGCACAGTTCTCAGATTCATTTAGTAAATTGTCAGGCTGGCCAGGCACCCAATTAGTGTATGTCGCCTGTATTAAAATGACTTTCAGATGAGTGCCTTCATACCTTAGTGATTAAGTGAAATGGTAGGCTGTAAATCAATTAAACAATGGCCAGAATTACCTGTCATACTACTGTTTGAGGAAAAAACTCGAGCTTTCTATTACAATCTTGCCAAATTATACACATCAAAATTACTTGAAACTTCTCCAACAACTAACACTCTTGCTGTTGTCGTGTAAATTCACTTACCACATCCGTCTCATCCAACCAAACATAGAAGTTGGCTCGAACCCTGTCATTGAGCCCGATCCAGAACTGCAGGGTGTACATGGGTGAAATCGGTAAGTTATCTGAAAGTACAAAATCTCTGTGAACGGGCACAATTTAGCTTCTACTGTATTGTATCTAAAAGCGGTGCAATAGTGGGACACTCTGAGAGGTATGTACTGAAGCAAGTAATAAAAAAAAGAGAAATGGTCAATTACGTGACTAGATTTAAACTAGTTTTAGCAATTTGTATCGAGAATAACACAACATTGACACATAGGTAAACTTTACAAGAGGAATATTCATTTGATGTATGAGACAATTCACCTGTTAAAAATTGGTTGGTGAATTCATCCCTAATATCAGCCAGATCCGCGTCTAGGTTGAAACACTGTTGCCTTGCTGCGTGCCAATTCAATGAACCAGGTGCAAAATAGAAACAAGCGTCGTCCAGTTCATACCTCTGCCAGCCTTCTTCGCATTGGCCACTGACTAAATAAATTTTTTAATGATGGAAAAGTTATCCATGTAATTTCATTAACTTAAACATTTTTAGGATATTAATTTTGAAATTATTTTTAAGTGTAACGTAACATCTGTGGGATATTCATTCTTCACTTTAATTCTAAGCATACATTTTCGATCAATTTTAATTGTTATCGTCTTTATTGAAAATTAATTTCACCAGCAGGTTTCCTGCAAATAAAGGCTCCAGTTTCAGATAAGGTGTCCTCTATGTCCCTGTCACATCTACGATCTATCCAGAATCCCGTTTGGTTGAATGACACGCAGTTCTGCGCTGCCTGTCCTGCCACATTATCAGGGTTTGTACCTACCCAGTTACTGTATGTTATCTGAAAGGATTTTTCATACCAATTATGGTTGATTGATTGTTGGTTATGAATCAGAAAATGCGCCATTTTATTTAGGCCCAGTGCTCATAAAATACTCTTCAGCTGTTATTGTCAGGTTGCCTAATTCATTGAAAAGAAACCATAGTTCAATTTCAATAAACGTAAAAAAATCCACCCTGAAATCTGTAGAGTAAAGCGAATATTCCAAATACCAAATCAAACTAAACATAGACATGGAAAACTAACTTTCAGTGACTTATTCACTGAATATTGTCTGTGTATTTTGTGATTTTAATTCTTCATAATCCGAATTTTCGCAATGTAAATATTTGGACAAATGTGAAAAAAAAATTTTAATTATGGCATTTAAGGATTCCATCTGGAAAAGAAATCCATATGTACAAGGAAAAAATTGAATGTCAGTTTGAATACTACAGTTCTGGACAAGACTGTCATATTTTACCTGTGTCGACTCATCAAGCCAGACGTAGTAGCCTTCCGTGATGAGATCATTGAGACCAAAATTGAAGGGTTCGTTGATTATTCGGATCCGAGCTGAAATGGAAAGCACAAATGTCGGACTTAAATGAAAGAGCATTTGATGCCGGTTGTATTTTTTCTAATTATCCACAGTCTTCTACAAGGACGCATTATAGGTTTAATTGAATCTACCTACGTTTCTTGGCGAATTTTTCACTGGAGTTTTGAGACAAAAAGGCCAAATAATAGCCCAGCAATCCATTGTACGAGAAATCATATCATTCCAATACATTTAACATTGCTCACCTTTGAGGAAGTCATTCGTTTCTGCGTTATCTACAACTGCCAGGTCTCCTCCATAACCCTGACACACATCCCTCGCACCAAACCAGTTCTGACTCGCTCCCTCGAACAAGTAGCATGAAGAACCTTGGAGTAACCAGTCGTCTTCTTCACAATCATAGATAGTGGCTAAAAGAGGAAGAAGAAACAGCATGCAGTCTTTTTTTGCAAATTATGTATTATATCAAAAAGTTAGGCAAGCTATTGAGATAACTAAAATCGAAGTTATTGATACTCAAAAGTAAGGCAATTGATTAGCCAAAAAAGTGGTTGAATATTACGTGTTTGACATATCCAGCCAGTGAAACCGGTTGGACATTCGCAGTAAAAATATCCATTTTCGTTGACGCAAGTCCCATCGTTCAGACAAGGGTCCTCATCACATTCATTAATATCGACTGTAATACAGAAGATTTTTTTCTTTTGAATTACACAAAGTCTTTTCTGATCATTTGGGATTCCTCTAAATTGTTTCGCTCAATTCATTGAATTCTGGGACAATTAATCAATTGCAATAAAAAGAATTATTAGAGAGAGAGAGAGAGAGACACCAAGACATGGATAGCAGGACCTTTAAAGTTATCACAATTCATGCCACAATGATTTCTAAAATTCATTGAATGCAGGCAATTCAGAGAATTCAATGAATGTTGCTCTCCATTTGGGAAAAATTCTACTTTTGCATGCTATATATTCCTAATCGTTTTATATGTTGACCTAGAAATTAAGACCACAAATAGGTTCGGTTCAAGGTATTATGGATGCTAAGCTACCTAATTTTGTAAACCGACACCAGGATTGAACGTGGACACTGACTGCAAAGAACCATGCTGAACCATTTTTACTAAAAGCCGAATCCATGTTTTTGAAGTTGACTTATATCCTAAGATATAAAATCTTGTTTCGAAAAAGCTACATACCTGCCGTATATTGACAAATGAAGCCGTAAACATCGTCACAACCGATGTCTGCCCAGCCGAAGGCGGAGGGGTTCGAAGCATTCTTGTACAGAGCAACGCAATTGGACCCTGCTAAACCCTGGTTATCCGGTTGAAGGGAAACTGTTTCCCAATTGAGATATTCCGTCTGGAAAATGACTTACAATTATTTTCTTAGATCTTATTATGTTTACATTTTTCAAAGCAGGTACAGATAAAAAGTACCTTTTCCCTTTCATCCAGCCACACATAGAAGCCGTTTTCGACCCTGTCGTTCAAGCCTATCCAGTATACGGTCGTGTTGATTGGATTAGGCATAAATTCTGAAAAAGGTTAATTCGAAGGTGAATACGACTCAATGGACATAGGGAAAAGTAGCTAACATGAAAGGCATGGACTCGGTTCATTGCACAACTTTACTTGGGCATCCTTTTTTGACACTGACTTCGTTTCAGAAATTAAGCTGACTAAACTTCCCTTAATTCATTGCTTCGGTCCTCTTTCTCCTGGGTCTCCCATGAAGATGCATAACAATAATGGACAACGGACAGGGAGAAAATCATTCAAATATGCACATTATATTCAGCACAACAGTTTGCAAGTTGTTCAGTTATGATTTACTACACTAAGTAGTGAGCTTTTGCGATGTCTGCGTTCCAAATTAAAAATGAAAAAAGAGTAAAAACCAATTGTGAACAGTCAAAAAAGCAACAAAAAACTTTGAAAAACAAAAAATTATTTGGCTGTTTTACAATCGAATGAGTTCAAAAGAATATAGTAAACTAGCCTGATACGAATACTTGAAACAGCGTATCTCGTATGGTAATGAGGTTTCCACCCAAATCCACACTACAGTATCTCCTGGCTCCTTCCCATGTTGATGCACCGTCATCGAAAGGGGCATAAAAGACGCATGTTTGATTCTTGTAGTTGATCCAGCCTGGATCGCAGTTTGCGAAAACTGAGAGAAAATTATTTATGATTTGAATGACTTTATCGAAAAAAATTTTTGGACACAATCGGCAGAAAAAAAAGCACTTCTTACAGTGCTAACGGATGTGGGTTGGTTTAGGTAGGTTATAAATTCGTGTTGGTTGATGTTGACTCTTGTCACATGATTTTACCTGGACTTTTTGTGCAGATTGGTGGTAGAATTGCGTCACATTCCACATCCCACCAACGTCCGGTACCGTATCCAATAGCAACGCAGTGAGCATGCTCAGCATCACCGTTGGTGGGTTCTCCAGGATACCAGTTGAAGTAATCCGTCTGTAGAATTAGGCAAGGACTGGTTTCATGTCAGAAAAGAATCATTGAAATAATTCCGTAAATATATTTTTTTTTCGCCAGGGAAGAAAATAAGGGAGTCGGCCGCGGGTTCATAACTGTATTACCTGAAACGTTTCGTCATTGAAAGCGTAGAATCCCTCTACAACACGATCGTTCAGTCCGGTGAAGTAATACTCGTACACACTGGAATTGACCGTGTCTGGAAATATACAATTAACCATGTATCAAATAGTCCCGATGATTATTGTTGAGGGACGATAGTGTAAAGTTATTATTTAAACTTTACTCAAACTAGATAATGATCACAAAAAAATAGTTTCATGGGTAAGGGTAACACCGAGCGCATTACCGCTTGGTGGGGTCATGCAGCTTTACCAGTATCATTCACACCAAGCATATTCCACCATGGCTTTAAAAGCCAAACCGGAAACAAGTCTGTTCGTGGCTTTAGGAAATTAATAAAATGAGCGGAAATCAATTGGAAAAATAATAAAACTGATGATTTCCTTACTGAGTAAGAAGGCATCCACCTCTGGTACCCTCATTTGAGCCAAATCTGCATTGAGACCCAAATCCTCACACTCTTGTCTCGCCGCGTACCAATTCCTGGCGTATGTGGTGAACAGATAGCACTGATCCCTGTACAGTAACCATCCATCCTCACACACGAAACCGCCGTCTGAAGCTAATCAAATAAGACGTTTTTGAGTGGTAATATTTTCTTTCCTTTGATTCATCTCTGAACACCCCAACTAATAGGTTTAAAAGCTTACCTTGGCCTTGAGTATGAGAAATGAATGATAGGTAACAGTAAATAAAAAGTATCACAGATACAAATGATTGCTTCATATTTTTTTCAATGCAATTCGTAGTAATCATATACCATATAGCGTTCTCCTCTCAACCTTTCAAGTCTATGTCGAGATTGAGAATAATATGAGATACTTTTAGGAAGAAAAAATTACTTAAATTATGAAAACAATTAGTACGTTGGTCAATAATCGATTTATTTGGTTGATAAAAAGTTACCAAGTCTAAAAAAATCCGTCATTGAACGATTTGTCTTATCAGACTTCAAAAAATATTGCCTCAGAAGATGAAAGGTGAATCATTTTAGCAATGAACTTTATCCCATCGACAAAATGTTTTATTTTTCACTAACAAACACTAAAGATAGGAATGGAAGCAGAGCTTCTATGCAAGTTCATATGAACCATTTTATAAGAACGTTTATTAAAGTCTGCCTGGTACAAACTTTGCCTCATTCGTAAAAATATACTCTCGAAAAGGAACAAAATAACAACAAAATATATGTTGAGGTCCAGCACCAAAGAAAAAAATGTAATAGTATTTTGCTGAAATAAAACTGAACTCGTTTGGGCTTGAAGTTGCAAGTGCCTAACGTCAATGACAACTTATTACAAGTTCGGAGGTATCCAAGTCGGTTATGAGAGACTGAAAAGAAAAAAATCACTGCACCAGTGTTGTTCAAGGGGATAACTTCACGCTTCAGCTTGATAACCGCCATTCTCCTCACCAGACAGAATACCTCCACCATCACCCTCAGAATTATTAAATAAAGTATTGGTAAATCCAGTCGAGAATCCCTTGGATCCGCCGCCACTGGATGAGCTGGGAGTACTTTGTCTCGGTGCTATTGGACCGTTTACAACTCCCATGTATGACAGTCCCAGGAATATTATGGCGCCCAGAACTAAAACTCCAAGTATCACACCGATAACTATTCCTGCAACTTCACCTCCTGATAAACCTGCAAATTATAAAAGAAGTGTAAGTCAGCCATTGAACAACTGATCATTCTTATTATTATATGCTTGAAATTTGCTTGGACACTGTGTGACCTGAATACCAATTATGTACAAGAGTAAATACAGCAAGATATTTACCGGATGATGTGGCAGTCTCTGCGGGTCCATCAACTGCTGAAATCAACAGAACAGATAAAGTAAAGAGAAAGAATTTTACTAAACTTGAAAATGGTATTGTACATGGCATATGTAGAATTTCTGGCACCTGGTTCCTCATTCCTTCAAATATTCTTCCCTTTGATATTAATACATTTACTGTCATTTTATTTATTACTTTCGGCCTTATGAGGGTTGAACTTTAACATTTGTCTGATATTACCCTGTTCATCATGGTCAATTTTTAATGACTGATATTACCCTTTTCATCAAGGTCAATTTTTAATAACAAGCCGTGAACCACAGATCCTTCTTTGAATGGTTGTCCATTGTGGCTAGAAGCCTTTCTGTTTTGTACAGAGACATTTTCAATTTTTTCATCCATTAGAAAGGTATGTGTGTCTTTTGTGAGGTGACCACCTTTGTGATGTGTCATAAAGATGGCAAAGGATGAGTTCTGACCATATTCCATACAAAAGGTTATTTGTTAAGCTTATCATTAGTATGGTATGCATAACTCCTTGTACTCTTACCTTTAGGGTATTTACAAACATATCCGAATCCATGTGTACAACTGATGTCGTTCCAGGAACCCCTGTCACTGACCTCCATACTGACCTCCACACAGTCTTCTTCGTTGTTCATCCCGTTCGGTTCTCCATCATCCCAGTTGTGGTAAATAGGAACAGTTCCATCTATCCAGCTGAAGACTAAGCTTATTGGTGTCACTGCACAAAAGAGAAATAAGTTATTAAAGTTGTGATAAAAAGAAAGTACAAATAAAGCAGTAATTCTACTTACAGGATTGAACAGATTTCAAATCATGGAAAACTGGAATAGAAAAACTACAGACCACTAGAGTCCGAGGCATCTGGGTCTAGTTTCATTCCTATCCAATAGTTGTACAGATTAGGATAGTGTGTGTTTTCTTCCATACGATCTGCAATCCAATCATTCTCTCCTTTTGTGTGGATTGAGGCCAAGTTGGAGCCATTTCCCACAGTTTGACAAGTATCCTAACAAAGAGTGTCACAACCTTTTCTTATTTATTAGAGTTGTTTGACAGCATTACATTATCAAATGTACTTGGCTATATTGCTCCAAATAGAAAGAATGTTTTTTTTTTATAAATTTGCAGCAATTACATTTTCCATGAATAGAAACGAATTGAAGACAAACCTGTGCTGTGTTCCAGGTGACGTGATCATCAGGCATAAACCAGTAACAGTTAGCACCATAAGAGTCCCAGCCTGGAGCGCAGTCTCCTCCTTCGTGGGGTGGGGTCGTCACTGCTGGTACTGAAAATCGTTTGCATATGAAAAGTGAATTCTCAACCGAGATAACATTCAGACTTGCGGTTTATCTGGGGACTTTTTTAGAAAGTTCAGTTCACTCAGTGTTGATTGTCAACAGTATCAGTAGAGTCTACAATTACATTTCGGCATCTTGCAGGCGAAGTGTCTGGCCACGGAGCAGTCGTGATCGTTCCACAACCCGGAGAAGCCTCCCGTCGGGTAGATCTCCACACACTCTTCTTCATTATGAAGACCATTCGGTTCCCCCTGAGCCCACTTCTGGAAATTGTTGATGGATCCGTCAATCCACTGGAAATTCTCAGCTGAAATAATTTTGGAAGAGAATAAAATTGACGGTTGGAAAACACAATACACACACATTTTCTTAAACTTGAACAGTTTTTTAACAAATAGTGGACACAATGAGAATTGAATGAATTTTAATTTGGTATGGATGTAGTCAGAGTTACGTCAAGAAATGCAATTGCATGGTACTATGGAAATCTGGGATGTCATAGACCTGGCCAGAAAGGTATTTGATAATAATCCAAAGCCTAAGATGCAATCAAAAAGGCCACTCTAGGGAATCAACACAAACTGCTTATGTATGGTCTTACAGTTCTTGGTCCTGTAGTATCCTATCCAGGTGCTGGTCTCGGCTCCATGTGCAGCTAGTTGTGTTGTAACAAACTCGTTTTCCAGATGATCATGGATAGAAACCAGATTAGATGTCTCATGTTTCCCAGCACACAGTTCCTGCGCTCTTGTCCAGCTGAATTTTAATGAAGTGGTTTTTAAGGCTAAAGATGGGTTGACAAAGCTGTAGCTATCTCTAAGTTAATAAATACTCTGAGATCAAATATAAATTTAAACTGATGTTATCTTCATTACAAATTACAATTACTGCTGCTCACCCAATGTCTGTAGATATTGTGTCAAAGAGATAACAGTGGGAGCCATATTCAACCCATTCTATTCCTCCAACAGGATCAGGACATTCTCCCTCCAGTGGACCAGGGGTTGTTAAGGGTTGAACTACAATGAAACAGGTTAGACTCAGCAAATAAAGGATGCATTGTTGGTTTCTATTGGTGTGCAAACACTTCATGCAGTATTTAAAAGAGTTTAAAGCACTGTAAGGACAATTTCTATTTTCTTTCTGCTATAAAACAGTTAATAACCACAGCCTTTGTTGATTCATAGAATTAATGTTGTTCGAGACCGAAGGTATTACAGAAATTACATTCTTTTGATTATTGATGGTACTGATTAGAATAACCTCAGATTGAGTAGAGTTCTCACCATCTGTCTGTTTACATGGGACAAAGTAGTCGTTGTCACAAGGGTCATCGTACCATTTCCCATCGGCGTGCATCGACACGCATCCTCCAGTTCCTTCTGGATCTGATGGTTCTCCGTCTCCCCAGTTTGTGTAAACCACGTGCCATCCGTCCATCCACCGGTAGTCTCCGCTATCCTACAGATATATAAGTATACATTTCAGTAATTGCTACATAATATTTTATGGACCTACTAACTCCCCCCGTTATGGACTTCTAGTCCTCTCGCTTCCCTCAGATTCGAGTCTTGATTGCGACACCTACCAAACACTACAAAGCTAGCAGCGGTTGAATGTTGTATTACTGGTAATAAAAAAGGGATAATATAAACAAAAGCACAATTCCCGTTCCTCTACTACAGTGATAATCCTAAACCGAATCAATATTTTGGAAAATCAGAAGGATGTATGAAGTGTGAAAGTTTTCAAAAGACAGGGGGGAGCAGCACGGCGGAATGCAGGTATAATTTATGAGCGCATGCGCACAGGCGACTAATACTAGAAAATGGCGTACACGTTCAGATTCCAGAATTGTAAGTATTTGGCTTTTTTTACACATATTCAGTGCTTCTTATGCGACAAGAATATGACAGTACGGTGTATTAATATAGCTAGATTGTGCAGGTAATGTGATATTTCATAGGACTAGGTGTGTAGTTGTGAAACTTTGATGTTACCGCTACAGTAGAAATTTTCTCTGGTGAAAACAATATTGTCAGTTTGTGTATGCTATGTTTGTCATTGCTTACTAAATGGAACTCATCCGCAATGTCATATGTGTTATTGGCGACATTTATGTGGTATTTTGTTGTCAGTAAATGCTGTATTTCCTGAAGTACGACATGTTTTGCTGTAGTCATGTTAAACGTAGATCGCATGGTTATGTAACTTAAGTTCATTGAGCGCAAATGACTATTATGATCGCAGTTATGCGAGATTGAACCCAGATGTGAGTGCACAACTTGTTCATGATTGTACTTTCACATGTACATGTATTGACTTAACTTTCCCGATTGCGGAAGAACTTAAATTGTAGCATTTATGCAGTTGTCGAACTTGATTGAATTTGATTTAAGTTCATTGAAGTTGATTTAAGTTCATTTAACTTCAACAATTTCAGATCGCTTGCTCCTCTTGGTGTCTCCTTGCTATGCCAACATCGACACTACTGTCCAGCCATCGTACATTACTTTACTGTCGAAAAGTGAGAAATATTTCTATGTCATCATTGCTTATAACACTTCATTATGGTTAATTTCCAAATTATGTCTTCTTCCCTAAATACATGTGTCTTTTTCACAGGGCTTGCAGATCGACAAGTGCGTTTTGTTAGACAGATGTCTGTAGGCTGCCCTAGACTTGCGT
>JBCAUG010576933.1:0-14508 GCA_038406175.1 Haplosyllis leylae | reverse complement strand
CTGGTGGCATTTCTGGAGGTCCTACTTTCATAGGGTGCACCTCCCTTATATACCTAATGCCTTGTTACCAGAAGATCGGTGCTACCACACAAAGTAGTACCCAGGAGGGGGTGGCAGTTTGGGAAAGGCCTGAAGCTATTTAGTGCCTTTGGTGATTAATGCAGGTACTGAAACAAACTAATTAGGGTTTATACTAGTCTCAACACAATTGGACCAATAGTTACTGTTGTATAGGTCTGAGGGGGTGAGTAGGGATACACACTGACATGTCATGCTGTGGTTGGTTGACTAGGTCATGCAATCAGCTCATTGGCTATTGCTGTGAGTACATGTGACGCAGGGACTCTGATTGAATATTCCCGGAGGGGGTGAACAGAATGATGCGTGATCAATGCATGGGAATTACGCAGAACCTTCTGAGGAGGTGGCTGTGGACTAATTAACGCTCCTTTGGCCATCGGAAGCCAAATGTGTTCTCGGTTTGCCTGCATCTCCTCAGTTTCGCAACGTTATACCCTCAACCTGTTAAAGTAAGCTTTGAAGAATTAAGCGAACGATAAATTTTGCAAATTGGGTTTTAACACAAAGCCAGATGGTGACCAGTTCCTTCGTATGAATTTCACGGTTCGGACTGCCTGCAATTACAAATAATTTTGCCGATTGTTTTTTTGGCTATGGTACAGTTTAATTCACATAAAGGTATAAGGTATTCTGTGTTATCGCAATGATCAGCTGTTTGCACAGTGGCATACCAGGTTCTCTCTATTTTTACAATGTGATTATTACTTTGCAACAGAAAGATGTGCATATTTCTCACAACGTGGCATTCGACCCAAATGGTTCAGGACAGGAGGTGTGGGAAGACCTTTTGGAAGACGGAAAACTTGATTGCACTGGTAAAACTAATTTATGACTGCTTGTGTGTGCTAACCTCTGTTTACTTCTCGGTTCCTACTTTCTTTCACCAGACATTGTAAATTAATTAATTACCCGAGTGTACAAAAATACCCATTGGTAATGTCTGTGTTTTGAAAAATAGAACTCTGGTGAAAAACACGGAGAAAATAATTATGGAACTCTGGAATTATTTTTTTAGAAATACAGAGCGCTGAAACAATGAAGGGTGAGGAGTTGGCAGTTGCTGTTTGTGCTCAGTGCACAATTAAGGCCAATAAGACAAGCAACCTGGAGTTTTGCTTAACGTGGGATATGCCAGTCATTCACTTTGGTTCGAAACAAACAAAATACTGCAGGTGCTATTTTATTGCATTGGTCCAAGTGTGTTAACCTGAGCTGTTGACTCCATAAATCTGCACTGATCTTGAACAGTTATTATGTCATACTTATCTGTGTACTAACGTAGGCGGTATTGTCGTTGGTTTGGAAACAAAGGGGATGCTTCACCAAAGTTGGCAAGTTATGCATTGAATACCTATCCAGATTGGGAAGCAAAAATTGAAGAATGGCAGAACCCGATACTCAATGCTAAGTAAGCGCATTTGATTGAGCCATTTCCGTTTAAATTCTGTCCTGTGCAACTTTTTCTTTTATCACAAAATATATATCATGTGTACAATGTATTTTTAAGGTCACTGCCGTCGTGGTATAAATCGGCATTATTCAATGAGTTATACTTTATAAGCGACGGAGGCACTGTGTGGCTGGACCCAATGCCTCAACGAGTAAAGAACGGCTTTAAAAGGCCTCACAGCAGCAGTTTTTCAGAATTGCACCCACATCTTTTGGAATGGGGCAGATTCGCATATCTTGAAGGTACGTGCACTGTTATCGTGTATGCAAATTGCACACATGCTGATCATCACTGAGAAAATGGTACAAACGAACTATTTTGTGAGTGCCTCATTTTACTTTGTAGGTCAAGAATATCGAATGTACAATACGTATGATGTCCATCATTATGCTTCTTTTGCGCTCCTGATGCTGTGGCCAAACCTGCAGCTTTCGATCCAGTACGACATAGGTATCTGAATTGATATATTCCATGTTCTTTCCATAGGTAGTACAAGTATTTTGTTTTTCGCAAAAGTAAAATTCCTTATTCTGCATTCCGTAAGACAAAAAGGAGCATCAGCTGAACTAATAATCTGTGGACCGCATGATTCTGATTTATCTGTAATTCTTGACTGTTATCTTGTCGGAAGAGATCATCACATCAGGAAGAATATTTACCACCCGCATCCGAAGGATGGGGGAAGGTAATAGTTTCAGTTTGTTTGTCAGTCCACAGGTCAGGTCAAGTTGAGGGTCCCCCCGCCCTCAGCCAGGGATGGGGTACCCCCCCAGCCAGGTTACGTTGGGGTAACCCTCCTCCCCCCCCCCCATGGGATAGGACAGCAGAGCGAGCACTTGCTATGCGGCGGGCGGTATGCCTCTTGCGTTCACGCAGGAGGACTGTCTTGTTTGAAATATATTTACAATTCTATTAGCCGAAGCTGTGCGAAAATATCAACCAAAGAGAATGAAATACTTAATGGATGGTCATGTATTACCAACTAAAGTTATCAACACAACTCCTCATGATATAGGTGATCCAGGTAAAATGAACTGTTTCAACATTTGCGTAGAAAGTTTCAATCGTAACAGGCCATCGGGTCGTTGAGGTGTTTTTGGGATTATATATCGCCTGATTATGCCGCTGTGGTAGTAGCATATGTATTTACTTAATTTCGTATCAACTCGATTTGTTATTATTTCAGTACAAGTACTAATTTGTTAATCATTTGTGGTCTTTAGATGACGAACCCTGGGAAAGAGTCAATGCTTATGTCATTCATCCTACTCAAGAGTGGAAAGATCTCAACACTAAATTTGTGCTTCAAATCTACAGAGACTATACTCACACCAACGATATTAGTTTGTTGGAAGATGTTTATAGCAGTGTAAAGGTACCGCCAACTAGGCCCATAGAATTATTTATGTACATTTAATGTTATTTTCGATTACATTTTCTACTTATTGCTGACTTCCGTGGAGTAAATCAAATGGAGTTAAAACATGTTTTACTACAATTGTACAAACCTATATTTGATCATTGTAGGCTGTGATGGAATACTCATTAAAATGGGATACTGATGGTGATGGCATTATTGATAACGGAGGATTTGCAGATCAAACATACGATGCTTGGTGTATGAAGGGGGCAAGGTTCGAGTTCATGATAGTGCATCCTCCATAAGTGCAGGAAATTCAAGAGTTTATGTTAATAATAGAATATATTATAATGTTTAGAAAAGAAGCTGAATAGTTGACTTTGTGGAAAAAGGAAAATATGCTTGTATTTCCGAACACTTAATTTTTGTCACACCCCATTTTTGGTCTGATTGACTGAATCTTTTGTTTCTGTTACAACTGTTGACGAAAACTGTGCTTGTGCGTTTACGACGTTTTCAATCTGCATGATCTTAAGAGTCGTTCTCAAAAAGAACCAAGTCTTAGAAAATAAGATACTTGTTTACTCAAAAGATCTTGCAAGGTTAGAAAAATTACACCCTGCGCTTTTGTTTGGAATGTACACATTTAACTGAAACAGAACAATGTAGGTATCAGATACCGAGTAGAAAATATAGTTTTCTTTGTGTATTTGTTGCAGTGCTTACTGCGGTGGAATGTGGGTGGCTTCGCTAAAGGCTTTTGTTGACATGGCTAAAATCATGCAGGAAAAAGAAGATATTGAAAAATTTTCCAAAATTCTCGAAAAAGCCTCGTATAATTTTGAGAAAAAATTGTGGAATGGTGAGATTTTCGTATTTTGTATAATATTCTGTTTTCTAGAAAACAGGCGGTAGTTAGTATTTTTTTCTTACTGCATGAAATGTAGCAGTAAATTTGCTTGATTTGCAGGTAATTACTACAATTTTGATAGCAGTTCTAACTTCCATCATGATAGTATCATGGCAGATCAGCTGGCTGGACATTGGTTTCTGAGGGCATCAAGCGTTCCAGAGAGTGCTGTAAGTACGAATACTTTCAGTAATTGATGGCTCGTAGAGAGTCGCTTTTGCAGTTGCTTTTTCCTTTTTGCCCCAAAATTTTGGGAATATGGCGGGGACTTATGAATATCATTTCCTTTTCCACAAGAGGCAAGAGTTGGAGAGGGTGCAAGAGCACAGTGGCACTCAACGGTGCTAAAGAGCACAAAGATGCACGAGGGCCTTCTTGTGCCTATGTGCTCTTGCACCTTTGTGCTTTGCACCCCTCTCACACTCTTGCACCCTTGTGTTCGTGTGTGCTCTCGCGCCCTAGTAGCCACCTGGTGAAACTCGCTACCTAATTTGTTCCCTTGGTTTCGAATCACGAGTTTGGTTACTGTTTACTACAAGACACCTGACTGCGAACTATGTGTTTAATTCGTGGTGGGACTCGTTAAGCAGACGAACTTGTCGTGGAATGATTTTAATGGGGAAATATGTCTTTGCATGACATGACATTAAATGGGTCTCAAAACTTGAGAACTCGCTTCTACAAATAAAAGCTTTTGTGGAAATGAAAATGCAAGCCATAAAAGATATGATTTTTCGTTAAAAATTAGTATTCTGGTTACCGCCCGCATCCGAAGGATGGGGGAAGGTAATATTTTCAGTTTGCTTGTCAGTCCAGCTGGTATGGGGTACCCCCCCCCCCCCCCGGGATAGGACAGCAGAGCAAGCCCTTGCTACGCAGCAGGCGGTATGCCTCTTGCGTTCACACAGGAGGACTTTCTTGTTCTGCTTTTAAGTTCAGTTGAAACGGGCAACCCTGTGAGAGCAAACATATTTCCCCCGAATCCAAATCATTTACAACAAGAAAGTCCTCCTGCTTGGAATCAAGAGGCACACAGCCCACCACATAGCAAGTGCTCACTCTCTTGTCCTGTCCGGGGGAAGGGGGTACCCCATCCCTGGCCAGGGTACCCCCCCCCCGTTAACAGACAGACACCTGTGAAAACATAACCTCCCGTCGTACTACGTACGCGGGCGGTAACAATTCTTTAAATGTCAAAAATTTCGGCTATAAATTACCAACTATGCAGTCTAAACGTTCATGGTTTTATTAAAACAAAGACATAATGTAATAACTTACACATTTAACCAATAGTTTTGACTAATTTTAGGTTTTTGACAAAGAGAAAATACGCAGAAGTCTGAAATCAATTTACCAGCACTGTGTTTTACCATTTGATGGTGGAAAAATGGGAGCTATCAATGGTATGAGGCCAAATGGACAGAAAGACATGACCAGCCCACAATCTGAAGAGTTCTGGACAGGAGTTACATATTCCTTGGGGGCACTTATGTTGATGGAGGTAATGAGATTCTTGAAACAAAAATTCAAACATTCTACGTGCTATACAAACCCTTTAATGTGTATCGACGACACTAAAGAAAGTGTTATTTGTATCCTTGCAGGATATGGACGAGAAAGCGTGGCAAACAGCTTTCGGTGCTTACTATGTTTGCTGGGAGAGATACGGATTGGCTTTCCAAAGTCCCGAGGCTTACATGGACGACAGAAGGTACAGATCGCTGGGCTACATGCGACCCCTGTGCATCTGGAGCATACAGCACGCCATAGAAAATTTTAAACCACATCTACTGAAGTGATAGATCCATGTCTTTTATATATGGTGAAAGTACTTATAGGGTTTATCATATTTTACCCCTTCAAGACATATTTATGGCTTATTCATACCGCACGGAGACGGGACCAGGACAGGTACAGGGAATGGGACCAGGATTAATGGCTCCTGGTGTATTCTTCACACCAGTCTAAGACAGGGACGGGAACCAGGACACATTGTTTCCTGTTGTGCCAGTTCAGTTCATTGTTTCTGTCCAAGTCCCGTTCCCGTGCAGTATGAATAAGCCATTACTGTGGTCAGACCTATTTTCTTTCTCACCTTATTACGTTCCAGTGACTATCTTGGTCTCAAGTATAAATGGTATTCCTATCTTTTGACGGTTGAACGTGGAAATATGTTTTGAACTTTCTAATATTTTCTAGTGAGTTTGTTTGATATCATTGAGGATGAAAGTATTTTATTTATTGTTATTGTGCATGCTTGTTTCTGGGATGCCATCTTGTCCCCAGAAACAGGCACACATATCGCCGTAAGTAGTTTTCCTTCTTGATGACGTGTAACGTGTTAGGTTTAAAAGCCATCTGACGTGGTGGAAACATTAGCAGAAACAAGCGCGACCATTATATTTGTAGTAAGTGTAGTACGCAAACTTGAGAAATTGAGTTTGTGCTTATTTTTCTCGGATAATAACAGGTAGACTCTAAATGGTGATAAGAATGATAAATATGACTAGTTCATCCCATGGCCTGAAATAGTAAACGAAAAGTTTTCATTCTTTACCACATCTTCGTTGGAGAAAACATTTTGATACTGTCATGTACTTTCGAATTTCTTACTCTCAAATTTAAAATAATTGATGTTTGAGGAGCATTAAAATGGGAATCAGTCCCAGGAAGAGGACATTTATCTTAGTTTTGAACGGTAAACGTTTGAACTAACACACCCCATAAAAGAGCATTAAGGTTTTATTGTAACTATCCAAAAATTGCGTATTTGACTGTGATAAAAGTACCTGTGTTAACGTTTGCCATGAATTCGCTTAGGTATGATGAGAAAGGTATCGTATGGCACTGCTAACTTACGGAAAGAATGCATACTTCCTTCATAAAACTGGCATTACAGACAAATTCGTCCATGAGAGCCTTTTACGTAAATATATATCATGGTATTATAATATTTTTATTGATAGCTATAGCTTTTGTAGCGGTGTACATATTACATGATAATCATAAATATTTCACAAGTTTATAGATAAGAACTTCATGTATCAATCTATTTATGATGTGACACAATACGCGTTAGTGGAATGCATTAAAAACGTTGAAAAATATTTTTGTAGTATCTAACAAGTTAAACGTTGACTGGCTTCAATGAAATTGATTTGCACATCACGAGCATATTTTGCCTGTCTGGTAACATCCGAAATAGCCACTTGTTTCATCGGCAATGGTAGGTACTACTTGATTAGTTTTGTAAAACCCTTGTCATGTGGAATCTACTAAATCATAACGATATGTACGAGAAAAATTTTCTCCATACCGATTACCTATCACTGCCGATGTTAAGCCACGTTTAACTTGCACTTCTATTAATGTTGCTGCTAACACATACCAGACGCAAAAATGATCAAGGTGGTCATTGAAATACGTGTGATAATCTCTTTATTTGACGTTAAGATGTCATTCGGTGAAGCCTAAAACTGTAGGCTAGAGCTATGGGCAAGCCAATGATATTACAGACCGCGTACATAGTAGGTAGTGAAGGTAATGCTTTCAGTTACGTTGATCTGTTCATAAGGTGGGGAGGGGGGGAGTCCCTATTTCATCATGCAGAGGGAAGTTATCCCATGATGCAATAGGACAGAGTCCCACCTCATTAAGTATCAGGCCAGGAAGAACCAGAGCCCTGGGTGCCCCTCTTAGTCTCAGGAAAGCGTCAGGCCAGGAAGGACCAGCGCCTCCAGCCCATTAATGCATCATTTCCATGGAGGTCGTGATCGGTTCGCCTTCGAACTGAAAGGCTTTATGGTGTTGGTACACTAGTTTAAAAATTAGATACCTACATTTTTGTAAATTTATATTGAAGGTAAACAATCAAAAATTCAAGAACACTATCGGTAATCGTTTGCATGTACATGTACACATGTCTTTACAGCTTTGTCATGGGATGGCCGGTTCATAGAACCAAGCATAGCAATAATACGTGATGTAAGTCTTTCTGAACCGTTCAATGTTATTACATGTATTCTGTGCTACAGTGATTTAAGAAGGCTTCCATACAAAATATCGAAAATAAGATTTTCAGTGCACAAAAAATGTGTATGTGCTTCGATGAGAGACAATGTGTAACGCTTTCACGTGTTATTTATTTTATGTTGGCTGGTACAATCGCACTGATAACTGTAGAAGAGAAAGTTTCCTTGAACCAGTATACTTCCTGCTATGTTAATGCTAGCTATTCGTTTGCAATTTTAGACGTCTGAATTAACGTCTTAGGTTCTGTTCACTAACCATTACATTCCGTTTTCTTTTCATTTTTCATTTGAAATGTAAAGACTGAGTTTACAATGGACTAAACCACCGTGGTCTTGTGTAGTTACTAGTGACATTGAAATATGAATATTGAATATCACAAAGCGTCGAAAACTTAAAACCGCGCACAGCTTTCCGAAATATGCTGATTCAGTGCCACTCACTGCTTGTGAGCCATACGGTGTGTAAAGACAGAGGTATTTGTGTGTGATAACATGGTTGATTGACGAAATAAATAATTTTACCCTGTTTGAATTCAAGTGAGGATATGCCTTTTTAAATTTTTCACGAAATTTAAAGTCACAAGCGAATGTAAGTGCATTAGGGAATTTTTTATCCTCAGAAATTTTATTTAAGCATCGTCAGTGTGAGGACAAAAGAGTCTTGTGGTAACATTTTCGTCAGCCGCAGCCGCAGGTGTTCCGGCGACAACGTTCATCGCAATTTCCCCGCAATAACTTGAACAAACACATAGGACAGAAAATTAGCAAAAACACTTTAACCGTCCAAATCTGAGCCACAGGTGCATTAGGTGCATTGTTAAGTGTCGAGGACCTCAGCTTATTGATCGTCTTGATAATTGAGGTTTCCCGCAATTAATTAGTGTTTTGCAATGCCAGGTAGGGCAAGACAGTGATTTTAGTGAAGACATTTTGCACAAACAAGACCCTTCAGATTTTACTCCAACAGATGAATTTATTTGATGGCCCTTGGAATAATACGGCATCACTATATATAGTATGAAATATTTGGCCTCTGCAACAGTAAAGGGACACACGAGATTTCAAACAGCTGGTCTTACCATTTTCCAAATTAATTATGAAAGACTGTTAGAGCTGAGATATTGTGTTTGGAGTTCAAGTCAACAGTGAGGATACAGCCAAAACTTTAGCTATTTCAGTAGTATTCGATCAAAATTGTTTTGATAGGTAACCGTTCCCTTCAATTTAATTAGGCAGTGGCGGATCCAGAATTTTCCAGATGGTGGGGGGGGCGCCAACCTCGAATGTGGGGTGCCAACCTACTATTTGCCCAAATTTTCCCCGAAACTCCTCGAAAACTGCATGAAAATGAAAGTATTCGGACCCAGAGGGGGGCGAGCCCCCCTTAGATCCGCCAATGTTAGGAGAGTAAATTTGTCATTTTTAGCCGCCAATGTTAGGAGAGTAAATTTGTCATTTTTAAGGTATCTTGTTGCTATGTAAGGTTTCTAAGAATACGTCTCCGTCTTGTCTCATCTTGTTGTATTATTGTCTTTAGCACCATTTCCTTTTTCCCACCAGGTTTTAATTTCAACGAAGTTTAAGTAAAGTAAGATAGTCACATTTATTTAATTGTCAGAGTAAATTGATTACTTCTTGCGTGATATCGTAAGAGGTGTGCACCTCTTTCCATCAAAACAGATTAATTGAATATTCGCAGCGAATGTTATTGAGATAAAATTAAATCAAATGCCATTTCCAGTCCACTTTGGAAATTGCTGTCACTGCTAGCAAGAAGCGAAAAGGTAATGGAATTGTTCTGGAAAAAGATGCCGGCAGATGGTCATTACGCTAACCAAACCCGACAGCTTCTACTTCTTGTTAAGGGAGAATAGTACAGTTACCTCAGGAATGTTAAATTTTAACCGAAAAAAGTATCCATCTAAGGCATGGTGATTTTTATTTATTTTCCAATGGTGGTTGTTATACCAGTTGGGGTTAGAGTTAGTAGTCTAAG
The DNA here is from genome assembly GCA_038406175.1 of Haplosyllis leylae. Classification (NCBI taxonomy): domain Eukaryota; kingdom Metazoa; phylum Annelida; class Polychaeta; order Phyllodocida; family Syllidae; genus Haplosyllis; species Haplosyllis leylae. The sequence continues at coordinate 4,680 of JBCAUG010576933.1, read as the reverse complement.
TAAAGTAACCTTAAATTTAACGCAAAAAAGAACATTAATTTACTAGATGACACACCATGATCGACAAATTGCAAATTAAATTTTATTGCCTCTGGCAAGAAAATAATACATTTGAGTGAAAAGGCCGATAACAGCTTTGGATATTAATTTTATATTCTCAACGGGGCCTGAAAATCAGAGAGACTGGAGTCCACATCATGGACATGAAATATGTGACATTTGTGAAGTTAATACACCTGCGTCACACTACAGTCCTGCGCACTAAAACCGTATGTTATTTTCGGTAGTAAAGGAGTAAGATTACTCAGTAAATTGACTCCGAAGGGGCTCCCTTCTCAATTAGTCAAATTGACGTGCTGTTTTCAACATTAGAATAGATTACTTTAAAAATAAATGCAGAGCAGCCCAGTGTATTTGAAATGAGTTTACCTACGTTTAGATTCCTGAATAGCCTACATCTTTGTTTTCAGCAAGTTTTAGTGACGTTTTCGAGAGTAATATGTCTTACGTTGTGGTTCCTTGGCGTAAATACTCCCACTAGCCCTACACATTGTAAAAATCATTTCAATTCTCAGGCAATGAAACCATCCTTTGTTAAGAGTACTTTGTTAAAAATTTATACTTAAAAAATCGATCTTTTAATAAATATATGAGTGTAAATAGTCCATACATGGTTTTATGATAGATTGATTAAAGGAGAAAAATATTTGCCAATCTTCGAAAAAAGAAAAATCGACAATTAAAATTAATTCCGTTGTAATTCAATTACATTAGAAATCCAAGCTTCATGCGTGGAGGAAGTTAAAGATTAATCATTCTCCGAAGCAATATGAGCATTCAGTGGAAGACTACTTTCGGAAATGTAGAATTTTGATTTGAATTCTTACTTGCGAACTTTCAAAAACATCAGAAGCACCTAGAGAATTCTTGGTAAGCTTCCAAACTTTACACCATGACCTTCTTGGGATCACTTTAAAAGTTGTTATTGCCTGAAATTGCCAAGTTCATTCGTTGGCTGGACTCGAAAATTTATTCTAAACTTCTGAAGTGAAGACCTCCGTTTCTTACTCACTTAAAATTTTATTCTGATTGTATTCTGTAATGAAATTGTTGTAGCATCCATCTTCATCTGAAATTGTGGCGCATTTTCACTTAAATCTAGTGTAAATCTAGTGTTTGTCTCTTATTTAGAAACAGTCAATTTCATTTCACAGACAGAAAGAAAAAGAACCAATGAAAATTTTCAATAAGTAAAGAAAATTTAAAGTTTCAAGGCTACATTATGACTTGCATCATTTTGATTTAATAGATTTGAAAGGAATAAAATGGAGTCCATAAATGGTGGGAAGAATACAAATTCAGTCTTCAGAGTGTTATTAACAATCCCAGTATTCTAGCATCCTTGCCTTATGTTGTCACGAAATATTCTTACACCTGGTTTTTTAAATCCACATTGTGAAAACAGTGATAGAAAGGAAGCACGTTCGGAAACCAGGTGTGTATCCGCTCAACGTAATTACCGCACACATACGAGGACCATACATAGGACGAGACAAGGGGGTACCCCTCCCCTGGACAAGACCAGATCAGGAGGTACCCCTGCCTACCCTCCCAATACTGCCCCAGACAAGACCATGCCAGGGGTTACCCGAGGCAGACCAAGGGTTTGATTCGCTACTCCGCAGGCGGTACGTCTTTTGCGGTCACGCAGCAGGACTTTCTTTTTGGTATGGTGTTCATAGCTCATCGGCGCGGCCTAAAGAACGTCTGTGATCCGCGCCATGTTGTGAAAATTCAGTGATCGTGCTCGTGGTGCTAGACGGATCCATGAGTTCAGTCATTTTTGTCTCTCTGAAGTTTCCTCTGACCCCGACATTCCAACCAGTATTTGGAGTGTAATAAAAGAAAGAATTAACATAATACTCTCCCTTCAGTGTCGTTGGGCGTCCATGAACTAATCTGGATGATTCAAATAAAACCATATCTCCCGGCTTCATGATAATTTCCTCTCGTTCTCCACCAAAATTAATGATTTCTAAAGGCCACCCGCCAGTGTGTCTGACATTTGGATCTTGAGCAATCTGAAGTATTGCACCAATTACATGTCCACTCTCTAGCTCATCAACATGCATCCTGACTCGAGAACCTTTTGGATACATCCTAATTCGAGTGACTATTCCTTCGCCTGTCGTTGGATGCAAAGCACAATTGCACCACTTTTCAAGAATCGGTTGCAGCTCTTCTGCCAAATAGAGAGTCTTGCCTTCAGAAAGTGTGACTTGTTTTATATTAATCTCATCTAGATTCCATACGGTAAAATGATCAGGATAATATTCGTGTGACAATTGATATTTGTTTTGCTCAAATATTTTCAGTAACATTTCATAAACATGCGGCGGAATTCTTGTCAATATGTAGCCTTTGTCTGTAAAGCCTGGGACACTTTGTGGTTGAGTCAAAATATTAAAATGTCTTCTGTGGTGTGAGCATAAAAGTAACTTGGAACTTTCCTCATTTTCCCTGTGCTCAAAGTGAGATTTTATTCTCCATACCTCCTCCTTTCCTTTGTACCTGGATTTCTCTGTGGCTTTGATGGCTATGCTTGATTTTAATTCGTATCCGTCCAAGAACTCTTCACTCACTTTACTGTAAAGTGTTAGAAAGTTCGATGCGTAGGTTGTCAGTGACATTATCTGATTAGCTTTGAGCGAAAACTGTTCATTTTCGTTCGGTAAATAACCTTCCAGGAAAACACTCAATGGCTTCTCCATGTCGTTTTTAACGGATACGTTTATCTGCAAGTGATCCCAAATCCAGGTGACAAGATTTCTGTAATCTACACTGGGATATTTCAGGTACTGATCCAAGGTGGTTCCCTCCTTCAGGAAACATACTTCAAGGCAGCTTTTTAAATGTAGTCTGGAAGTTAAATTGTATGCCGCACTATAATTAAACCATGAGTTGTTCGGAGCAGACAGATGGTCATGTCTGAGCATTATAAAGTACTGAGTGGTTGGTAAAGGTGCTTCGAGTAATCCTCTCCAGATCGCTTCTGCAGCAGACCTACACGCTGGACCGTACGTGATGAGAAGTGCGTTTTTCACAATAATATTCTCCTTATTGCATAAGACATCTTGTAAATGTTCGCCATTCCAGATTTCCGAACAATCATCTTCAACCTCCGAAATTTCTCTCCAGCCAGCCACTGTGTGTAATATGGTACATACGCTCAAAATTCTTCCCGGGGTGGTAAGTTGCGACATCATTCAATGACCGCCTATTCGTGTGTTCTCCTGTTATAGTGTCGTTAAGCTGCCGTAATGCCAGGTGTAACCTTTTTATATGCTTTGTCTGAAACGACATTAAGGATGTTTAGCGATGAACTGACATTTAACATTGCAAACATGAAAAGCTTTGAAGATCCAGGTCAATGCATGATACACTAAAATGAATGGTACTCAGCGTAAAAACATTTTTGTGTCGAAAAAAGAAAATGTGCCTGTTACATTTGTCGACATTTTGCAGTTTGAAGGTTCTGTAAATTTGTAAAACAAAGCAAACAAGAACAAGCAAGTGTGTTGATTCTTCCTGTCTCACACCAGAGTATCGTGTATTGAAACTGACACGTGAACAAGATTCTCTTTGTCATTTATGCATAAATACAGACTTCAGAGTTGACAATTGTCGTTAACGTAATTAACAGACTAACGTCCAACGTCACGAAAAGGAACATGATGTATGATCAATGCATCTCAGTTTCAGTTTCAGTTTGGGTTTCTGGGTATGAAATGTTCCAGCCCATTTTCAAATGAGTTGGAATCCAAACAAGCTGGAACTAAAAATGCATTTCCAGCTCATTGGCAAATGAGCTGGAACATGGTTTGTTTGTAAATATTGGTGTGTTCCAGCTCGTTTGAAACGAGCTGGAACTGACTTTTTGGGTTCCAGCTTGTTTTAAACAAGCTGGAATATTTCGTACCTGGAAACCAAAACTGATACTGAAACTCAATCTCAAACTGAGAGAACGGAGACACACAACATGGTACTTTTACAACTTGTATGAATGCGTTGAACTCAAAAATAGTATCTGTTAAGGAAGTGTGTGCTTTACTGTGAATACATAACAGAATTTAGTTTCTTTGCGATTGATCTGTTTTTAAAGTTGCTTATTTCTGCAGTTGTAATTTCCTGAACACCTGCTTAGTCTCCCCCGCGCACGCAAAACTGGTTCCCAATCCAAATGGAACGGAAACCAGTATCGAACCAGGATGTTGAACCGCGCTGAAACATTTGTGCTATGAACCGAATCAATATATATGTTCAAGATTCAAGAATGTCCAATGTCTTCATGGCACGTTTTTTAAAGTATATTTCTCCAGTTAATATCTAAACATCAGTGTAATTACCGAGGGAAAATTATTTTTGCCAAATAATCACACATATGAGGCATTAACGTCAAAGACTTGTGACTAGCCGTCTCTCCTCTATTTCCTTGTCAAGTTCGTGACAGATAGCTTTTCAACAGCAGCTATATCACCCTGAAGGAGGTTCAAAAAATCCTGACATTTGCGACAAATATCAAGGATTTCTGACATCATTTTATAAATGTGCGAATATTCACTGAGTTTGAGTTCTGAGTTATTTATCTTTGTTCTGAGTTCTCTGTTCTGAGTTTAAAAA
>JBCAUG010576822.1:0-14510 GCA_038406175.1 Haplosyllis leylae | reverse complement strand
AATTTAATACTTCCAAAGAAAAAAATTTAAATATTTAAGCCACAACAGCTCTGCATAAAGCCCATGGGCTTCTTGTTTTTAAATTTTGGGAAAATCAGTTTTGAGCTGGGACCTCAAATCTATTTGTGGCCGGGGCCTCAAATCTATTCGCGGCTGGGGCCTCAAATCTATTCATGGCCAGGGCCTCGAATCTTTTCATGGATGGGGCCTCTTACTACACCCCTGTGTGAGGATTTTATTGCATTTGCTTTTGAAGTGAAAATTTGAAGAGAATCCATGTTGGCCATTGCTATTTTTGTTACTTCATGGTGTGTTCAGTGAAAAATTCTTAATTTTCTTTTAACAAATAATATTTATTTGAAACACAACTTATCTTACATATATTTTGAAATAGTTTTAACTGTGTAACATTTCAATATGAAAGAAAATGTGTAAATAGTGTTCATTTTAAATATTTATTGTTTTTGCGGTAACTGAAAATTTGAAGGCTTGGACAACCACTTAGTTCTTGTAGATATTAATGCTCAGAGTGCCAATTGAACCAAAACTGCAATTAGTGAATGTAGTTTGAGGATTGTTTCTCTTCATTACAGAAGTGTTGGATGTATTTGTCACACATGTGGTTTTTGGCATCATTTCTTGCTCGCATTGGGTTGCCGCAAGTACTAATTCGTCATCATTGACCTAATCAATTGTTTCTGATAAAAGTTGAAGTAAATCAAAATTTGGTGCTTTTTCTGGAGTTGCCTTCTTGTTAACCACTTGTTGATTATTAAAGGGAACAACAGCATTTTCTGATGGCATCTTTTGTTGATTTTGAGGATGAACTTCAGATGTGGTACTTGCTTGTGGACATGGTAAGAGTTGATGGTTTTGTGGTGACGGTACAGATTTAGGTTAAATTTTTTTCAATTTTTTTCATGTGGCTCAGGTAGTGACTTTTTGGCATTTTCTGGGTGAAGTAGAGAGTAGGTAACACACAAACCCATCATCATTTTTTCGTCTTCATTCACTTTCTCATAAATTGCAAGAGATTCAACACTCTTATGGCCTGACACTGACATAACTTACTTTGCCGTAAAATTTCCTCTTCTCAATGTAGTGACCCCTGTCACACAAATGCAGTGATTGGTGTAGTGTTGGCTGAGCTCCATATCTTTTATCAACTCTCCCATGAATTTTTCATGTGTATTGTGACCAACTTGCTTCTTGATGAACCAGGGATCCATAGGATTCTTAGGTATTTGATGTTTTGGTCATTGCCATAGGTTGCCATAGGTATTCAACTGATTTGTTGATGCTGTTAATGTAATTTTCAAATGATCTTACTGGACACAGTTTGCACACACTTCCATCTGGATTCCTTATTTGAGGCATGAATCCAGTAATCAATTCATCATCAAATTCCCTGTGGTTTTTGGTCATTTCATCTATGACTTTTTTCACATAAGAAATACCAGTAGCTACATCAAATTCGAGTTGAAATGTTTTCTGTGTGAATTCATGTATGTTCTCTCCTCCTCTCCTGCAGAAATAATACCATATGTCAAACATGACCTTGTTTTGAAGCTGCTTTGGTCCTGCATCAGGATCCTGGGTGGTTGTAGATCTTTAGCAAATCTGAAAAAAATTAATTTTTTTATTAACATTTTGTCAGTGTTTGGTTTAGTTTTGTTATTGGTGTATGTTGTCATAGAGACAGATCTGAGCAAGGATGCTGATTGGCTAATATTTGTTTGTTTACATATAGCATGTGCTTTTCAACCAATGAGCATTCAGCATCTTTATTGAGGACAGAGCGGCAATTATAAACTTCACTTTTCACTAATTTCAGTAAGGTGTTAAATTGAAAAATTGAGGCATTTTCCTCCAAAAATATTAATGGCATCTTGTCAAGCGGCAGAAATAATGTATATTTGGAAAGTTTGGTGAAGTTTCATGATGCAGTTACTGAGTTCTAAGGTGTTTTACATCGGGCAAATCTCAAGTCAAAAGTGAAGGGTAGATCTACCTGATGGTCATATTTCGATGGTATGTTTGACTGCTCCTTTGCCTTTTTTCTTTAATTCTCTGCATGCATCTTTGAAGAGATTTTGACTTTCACTGAAAAAAGGGTGTATTAGGATGTCAATCTTCTTTTTCTTCATGATGACTCTCTTCAGAGCATATCTTATATGCTTTAAACTGGAAACTGTGTAGAGTTCACCTTTCGTTGTTCTGGCAGCAAACCAAAATTTACCAAGTACTTCGTCTAGATGTTCAATTGTATAGTCACAGTAACTGGTATCCTCACCAATTTGTTGCAAGTAAGCAATGAGAATTCGTTCACATTTAGCATCACTTTTTAATGTGTTTGCTGGATCTAAGTCATCTTGTAGTTCCTTCAATTGCTGGTCTGAATATTCACAAAATCTTTTATTTTGATGTTCATTCTCAAAATCAGAGTCACTGTCACTCTCTATGTAATTTCTCATTAACTTACTCAGTGCCATTGTGCAACTTTTATCCAAAATATTTGGTTAACTTAATGAAAAATAAATTTTCATCTGCTTAATCTTGTCATCAAACTGTGTCTGATCTCTTATTGGATCTAAATTATCACATGATTTAGAGATTCCTTACACCACAGATAACAAAATGTTATCTGTGGTAAGTAAACTTACCACAGATAACAATGTGGTATCCATGAAAAGTAAGTTTAGGGCCAAATACAATAGGTATTTAATATCTCTCAACCAATGAGAAAGCTGCTTTGCTGCTGCATATGTAATAATTATACTGTACCCCTGCTTCATCAGAGGTATATGAGTTCCCCGTATACCCCTGCATCTAACTTATACCCCTAGACGCAATAGATATACCACTGTATAGAAATAATAAGCAACGTAGAATGTGACATAGTGTGTATGCTACATGTCTTGACTTCTTTACTCTTATCTACTTCTAATTTGTCAAACGCCTTGCCCTTCCATTGAGTTGTAGAGTAACCTTGTTGATAATTTTAAATGCTGCTTTTGGGTGAGTGTGGGTTTCGCGTTGAAGAAGTGCTTATAACCTGCCGTATATTTGAATGCATTTGGGAAACGAAATTGATTTATTCGTAGTTACATAAAACTCGAGTTGATTTTCAGCAAATCAGCAAAGGTGACCAAACACGATCCATTGGCCCGTGTTCATCACAACAACGTCTGCGCCAATAACAACGCAGAAGAACCCAAGACTGAAATCAGCCATTTCGTGCATGTCGAGAATACAGATTATTCCGAACTGAAGGAAGTTGAAACAGGCTGGCAGAAATCTTGCAGTGGCTTACCAGAGTTGTAAGGATTATTTATAAATTTGCTTAAATTTACTTTTGTAGTTTTGTGGAAGCCAAGAAATTATCAACAAGATCTTAAGTCATTCTCTTTCACTTTTTATAGTTTGCAACAGCTTTTCCGACACCAATCAGATGTATAAAAATATATAAAATTTTATTTTCCAGAGAATCGTGGGCTGGTCAAGAATGCCTAGGATCTGACCTAGAAACGTGCAATTCGAAATGTACCCAAACTCAGGAAAATGATACGATTTTACACCAACACTTCAGCCCTCCAAAAACTTGCATTTACGGTCCGAGGGAAGATAAGGCCTCACAGACTTCATCGTACTTTGCCACCCAGTGTTCTACGGGTGTTCCTCAGATACTCGGATTCAGTCCAAGAAGTGAATCAGAAAGTGGCGTAGATACTGGAAGAGACCAAAAGGTTTCAATGAATTCTCTTTTTGATATTTGGTAACAGACTCTCAAGTATTTCCGTTTTTGTTGGGTTGTTTTCTTGTGGGCCAATAAAAGTGAAGAAGTTGCTTGCCTTTGTCAGGGTTCAACGATTTGTAATTTGAAACTAATTCTTGCTACAAAGTTTTGCGCATGCATTAGAAATTATTTTTACCGAATTGCAGATGGACAAGGTCCAAGAAGATGATGAAGAAGATACCAAAGTGCCAAATGAAGCCTTTCTTCGGGCAATTTCCTCCATCGATAAAATTACGGAAGAATTGGATAACTATGAGTATGAAGACGACTCTGAACACGTCTATTGTGACGAATCTCTGGAAAATTCAATGGAACTAATTGATGAATTTGAAACTGAAAACATTTTGAAAACCTTGGCCAAATGCGACATCTACGATGAAATCACACCGCTTTCCCTCATTGACTATGACGAATCTATTGAGATTGAAACAGGAGCCGATGCTACAGATGATGTCACGAACGCGAAAGGTGAGACATTGGGTGCTGAAGGTGGATCAGAAAAGCTTGAGGAAACAGACAGTGGTAAATTTGTTGAACCACACCAGATTGGAACAAATATTGAAATATATCCAACAGAAGCGGAACAGATTACTTTCACTAAGGCTAGAAGTAGCAAGAGGAGTGCACCAATTTCAGAGTTGACACGTTCTAGGCTGCACAACGTCTTTCAGAATTATCCAGAAACTTTGGAAATGCAGTCTGGAGGCGGGGATACAGAATGGCAGAGCATGAGGGGTTCCTTGCCAAGAAATGACCAAGATCATGATGAAGATATCACATATGGAATTACCGGTCTCAGGTCTGAAGCCTTAACTCCAGAGCTTGTGCTTTCTGCCTGTGACAAAATCTTGGATTCCAGCTTCAAAAGGCGAGTGTTCAGAGATCCTTCTTCGGCATCTTCTACTTCCAATGCCATAATCATTTCTCCCGATGCCAACGATGATAAAAATTCTTCCTCTTCTTCGGGTTTCTCAGAGGGAGCATGCGCCTCTGACGGAAGTCTTCTGGTGCCATCTGGTATTACAATGGTGCATACCTTATCAGAATCACATGTCAGCACTCCGACAACTCCACCCTACCATCCAACAGTTATTAGCCTGGAATCTCCAGAAGCGCCCGTGTCACCCAGGGACATCAACAGCTCCTACAATTCCAACTCACCTGAAAAAGGCTTCCCGTTACAACTCACATCAGCCAACACCGACCTTCTGTCCGCTTCGGACAAGGAAACCAATAATCACAGCGGTATCACAACGAATAACAACAATGTAAACTTCGATACCAACAATATTAACAGAAACAACAACCTGGCTTTCGCATCGAAATCTGACAGTTCCTTAGCCATGTCCACACCTACCACGTCCGGAATTCCACCAGTCAGTTCGCACTCCATCACTTCTTGTTACTCCACCACCACCACGGACAGCACCATGTACTCTGCCCAGGACAGCCTTTCCTTTAACACTGTTGTGGACTCGGATGACGACTACCAGAATGAATTCCTACTCACATCAGAATTTGATGGTCCATGTGTGGAGGTGTCAGATAACGTTGAATTTACTGATTCTATTGAATTATAGTTCTGGAATTGCTCATTGAAGAGGCATTATTAATGGTAGAACTGCCTGGATGTGATAATAGTAAACAAAGAGGGGAGAAGATATGACTGGCACCCGGTTGCTTTCAATGACTGAAAAATTTCCTTGTATGTAATTCAATAAAGGGTACGTACTACAAATTCGTTGGGGCTCTTAGTTTTCATATCATAGAGCTCAGTTATCAAGTAAAAATTCTCCTTGTTTTATGACTGAAAACAATTAATGTAACACTTTTTCAATACGCAGCATGTCTTGACGTAATTTGAACCTGTCAAAAGCAAAATATACTAAATGGACATGTAAATATGAAAGAGAATGTCAAATGTTACATATCTTCACAGATATTATTATCTTTTATTATGTTATTTGTTTCTGTAATCTCATGTAATCAATGAATATTCTTCGAAGACGGCTTGTTCGTTCCTGTATTAAATAATTTATTATTGAAAAGTAAAACTATTTATACAGTTCGTGTTCTCAGACGTGTTTTGGGAAAACTCAAAATTAGAATGAACTGTCTTCGAAAACAAGGGAAATTTTATCAATATAAATTTTATCTTAAGATATGTAAGATTTTAGCAATGCGGCGTCCTGTATAATGCAACTTTTCCTGGTTAAATAGTTTTCAATCAATTATTCTTGAGATACATAATTATTTGTAACTGTACCCTGAAAAAATAATTATAGAAATCGCCTTGTTATATCTGTTTCTGTTGAATGACAATTTATCATTTGCTTGTTCATACAGTTTTCATCTAATCTTGATAATAAATTTTTTGCACAGAGTTCTTGGTTTAATTTCTGAGTGTTTAAATTTTCCAGCTAAAGGGCCTTTTGTGGAAAAAAAACCATGAAAAACGGCCACAATAGTAACTGACCATTTTCGGTGGTCATATTGAAATGTGCCAGGGGTGCACAAAATTTGCTACTGGCAATGAATATTCTTAAGAAGAGGACTCATAATATTTTAAAGGTATTACTCAGACCAGAACAACCGCTGCCAGCAAAATAGCACTTGGTCACTGCTGTCCAGCATTTATTTAACTTTCTCATCCAAAACAATGAAGAGATTCTGGTGTTTTCTTTAGTTTACCTCCAAAAGAAAGATATTTTGAAAAATCATACACGGAGCTTTTAACCTTAAAGCAATATAAAAGTCAGCTATTTTAATAAAATACAGTTTTAACAACTGGTAGTTGGATTTCGTTACACACACGTTCTTAAATTGTTTGAGGATTTTCAGCATGCAACATTACGAGCAATTATCGTCAAATATGGCCGCCCAGTTAGCCAATGACCTTTGTTGTACCAAGCATTGTTGAGGGGTTACGAACTAAATAGCATTGTGAATCAGTATCCGTGTAAATGATTGAACAGCCGAAGGAGCGATCATTGCTAGTAATGAAATCAGATCAGCAATAAGATCACACTGGCACGCAGCCAGAATAAACCCGGTGGTTCGTGCTACTTGTGTGAGTTATTCGTGTAAAAAATTAGAGCAGATATTATAACGATAAATTAGTGGGTACAGTTCTTCAAACAAGATGATAATTATCAGCAATTTCAAGCATCAAGTGGCTGTCATCATCGGAACAGTTGCTATTGCTCTTTATTTTACAGGTAAAACTTACCACATCTTTTCTTTTCTACTTCTTTTCTCAACAATCAACACCAAAATAAAGGTTTTCATCAAATTGTCAACACTTATTAGGTAAAAAGGCGTCCCATCGCCCACAAGTGAAAAGTCAGTACGGTATTATTGAGGGTACGGTGGTGAATACTCACTTTGGACCAAATACTAGGGTGGAACAATTCCTGGGTATACCGTACGCACTGCCACCTGTCGGTGACAGAAGATTTGAATATCCGAAGCCACCAGAAAATTACCAAAATGGTACGAATTTATGCTTCTTTAATCTTGAAATTAAGCAGGAATACAATTAACTAAGAATAATGCAATTTATACTTGAGTATTTCAGTTAAACCTTGCATAATCATGTTTTATTTGTGAAAGTAGATTTTTATATTTTATATTTATATTTTTATATTTTACACCAAGCTTTAAAAATGCAAGCATAAAAGTTAACTTGTTAGATTCTGCTACTTTTGCGGTCTGTCAGAATGAAAAGAAATTGTAATGTAAATGTTCCATTTCTTTATATTTGCTGTTGAGAGTTGTTCACCATTGAATCTTACCGTCATGGCGGTACTTCACATCACAACATTGAATGGAATTTATTTTCATTTGCAAGGTTTTTTGGACGCCAGTACCTATCCAAATATATGTCTCCACAAACAGGACTACGGACTGAAGGAACCCATGAGTGAAGATTGTTTATTTCTTAACGTCTACAGGCCGATACCTATCAGAGAAAATAGGGTGGTTATGGTCTGGATTCACGGCGGGGCTTTCATTGGCATGTACACATACGAAGGATACCCTCAAACCAACAATGCAACGACTCTTGCGTTCTTCGGTGACGTTATAGTTGTTACAATTCACTATCGTTTGGCCATATTTGGATCTCTGCATACTGGAGACGATAGGATAAAGGGAGGTAATCTTGTTACTGTTAGCCTAAAAATGTCCACCAAGTGTAATGAGAGGATTTCCCAACCACCCCACCTTTCTGTTTTCTGTTAAATTTTAGAATATGGTCCTTTTTAATGTACTTACACATCTCTAACACACAGAAAAATCCTTTCCGCATTGAAAAACACTGATGGTAGATATACCAATATTGCCAACTAACCCTTTAGGACATGACATAGTTTCAAATTGATATTCAGGAAATTTTGGCCTGAAGGACCAGCAGATGGCACTCAGATGGATTCATGAGAACATTCGAGACTTTAATGGTGACCCAAACTTAGTAACAATATTTGGTGAAAGTGCTGGAGGACATTCTGTTAGTAACCATCTTTTTGTGCCTGGAAATGAAAAACTATTCGCAAGGGCTGTTATTCAGGTATAAATTTATTAGCTTGAGATTTTCATTATTGAATGTTGTCTAATCAGACTAATTAGACAACATACAACAAGTCTGACAGAATGCAACTTCTGTTACCATAGAGTCTATCTGAAAGAGTTATCTTTTAAATGTAAAATACCTTTGAAGTAGGTGGTAGTTCTTAGAATTAATCTGAATGGGCAAAGATCACAAAAATAACAATAGCCTCGTTAACTTATCTTAAATGTCAAAGAAACTTTAAGGGTTACACCTTGACATTTGGCTAGGCCTTTTGTTACTATTTAAAGTCAGTCAATCAATGCAATACTTTTCAATCTCATTTGATATCCTGCTTCGAACAGAGCGGATCTTCGACCAGTTACAGAGGATGTTTGTCTATGGATTACATCACACAAAACATTGAATATGTATCCAGAAAAACTCGATGTCCAGATGATAAAAACTTCATCCAATGTCTTAGAAATATTCCTGCACTGGATTTAATGAAGCAATCCTGGCCGGAAGAAAACATATTGAAGATTCCACACATTCCCGCTGCAGACGGTGAATCTATAATTCAGATGCCCATCGACCTTTTGAAGAATGGAAAAGTGCACACAAAGGATATCCTAATTGGTAAAACAAGTTTCTTATGATGCTTTCTTTTCTAATTAGAAAGTCTTTAAATTTCAAAATAGTGGGGCAGCATGGATGTCATTTGAAAGCACAAATATTTATTCACCAGGAGTGGGGACCGATGATATTTGTAAAATTGTGAATTTTGTGGAATTTTATGGATCTGGATCACGGAAAGAAATACCGGGTTGTTCAAGGACATGAATCGATTGACTTTTTCTAGGGATGAATAGAAATGAGGGAACAATGTATGTGGACGACATGATTCCTGGTGTAACTTTTCAGACGATTGAAAACAATCCAGAGTCTGCTTACTACAGAGCAGTGGAGGAATTAGTTAAAGAAAGGGTATGTGTCATAGGTCCTTTCCAATTTCCATATCAAAAGAATAACCTTTCTGATAATTTATTAGTATATATACAATGAGAGATTTGCTTCAATTCAAAAATATCTGCAAAAATACCACATGCTACTCATCTGCCAGCAAATTTCAATGATAAAGGGGGCGAAGAACCTTCACTAGTGGCTCTGTATGCCCAAAACCAGAACCGGTTAGTACGTCTGAAACTCTATTGTCCAAGTGTAGAAAATAGTGAAGGGACACATCCCCGGTTTTACAAAGTGTTACGGTCAAACCCAAGGGTCCAAGCAATAGCATGATTGACTGTCGAGCCACATATATGTTGCCTATTGCCGTTTGTATAATTTACAAATGCTAGGACCTCCAGCAGTCAGATATAGAAGCTATCAGGAAACATTACAAACCAATGAATCCAGTCAACCTGACAGAAACATGGATGGCAATAGGTGACCTTTATGGCGATCTGACATACAAATGTTCCATTCAAGAAGTGGCAAAGGTAGCAATCATTTAACATTCTTTTATTCATTTAGCAATGACATTTAATTCCCATTGACGCATATGCTGGTCAGATTTTCTTTAATTCAAAAGTTGTCAAATCTAGGCAAATGTGAAAAAATAAATAACTAATCACATTTACTGCAGGAATACAACCGACTGGGAATGAAAGTTTACCAGTACTACCTCAACTACAGAGCTAGTAGAGACACTAATCCAGAGTGGATGGGTGTGGGACACACTGAGGATATACAGGTAAGTTGAAAACAGAGCAAAGCTACATCAGTGACCATAGTAATCTCTGATAAAATGAAAAAGAAAACCAGCTGATTCTATTGAAAATGAATCATTTGTTAAGAAGTCTTAGTGTAAATACATGAAAACGCATGGTTATGCCGTCACTTCCGGACAGTCACTTGTCCAAAGAAACTATTTGGAGTTAAGTTTAAACCTAATTTTTATCGACCGCGGATGGTGGGACAGGTCAACAGTCCAGAGGGAGTCAACAGTCCAGGGATCAACAATCTGGAGGTCAACTGTTGATCCGCCCCCAGACCATGAACTGTTGAGCCGACAGACCATGAACTGTTGACCTGCTCCCTCAAACCATAAAGCACCTGACCTGATTCCCCCAGACCATGAGCCACCTGACCCGACTGCCCAATACCGTGAGCAATCTGACATGACCCCCTGGGCCACGAGCCACCTGACTTAACCTCCCTCCCCCAACCTATGCGCCCCCTGACTCTACCCCATCACCCCCGCACCATGGGCTACCTGACCCCTCCCTGCCTTCCTCCTGGACCATGAGCCACCCAACCCGACCCAATCCCCCTGGCTAAGGTTAGTCTAGAATGATCATAGGGACAGAGGCTGTGGACAGTTTGCCTCGTAATGTTAATACGAGGTCCTTATTGTCCTCAGTGGGTGTTTGGCCATCCGTTCGATCTATCTCGAGGATACACCGAAGAAGAGAAACATTTATCTCGTGATGTCATGACGTGGTGGAAGAACTTCGCCAAATACGGGTAAATTGTATGAAAAATTCAGAGCAAAAGTCTTGAAAAACCATTTCTCTGGAAACGATGCTGCTTGTGTCAATTGTCTTGAAATATTGAAATTGTGTGCTTGACAATAGTTTATTTCAATTTATCAATTATAAACATTCCATTCCTTTCCTCTACTCTCCTACAGGCACACAATGCATAAGTGGAAACCCTACAGCTGTGAAGGACCTTCGTATTTACGGATCGACGGACCTGGACAATATCCGATTTTCACGAATTCATCTGTTGATAGAGACAAATGTCAACTTTGGGGATATTAAATCCACTATTGACATATTGGTCAGCAAGAACAAAATATTTCACGGATCATGTCAAATTATTTTTTGCCGCGTACTAAATTTTATTCTGGTTATTTGTTACACTTTTCTCCGTCAGAACTAAGTTTTATGGTTGGGAAATCCTTTGGTGAGGAAAAATCTGACAAACAACAAAAATGTTAGAAACATTAAGTTGTGAGTTCAAAATTGTTCTCATTCTCCCGTACTACGTACGCGGGCGGTAATTCTAATTCCAACGGTATACTGATAACAAATTTTGTGCCATATTTAACTAGGTTGAAATTTGTGACACTAACATTTTTAGAACTTTAAATACGCTGATCATAAACTAGGAGAAATTGGTTTCAAACTTTTGACATCATTGCATCTCTACTTGCACTTCAAAAAGTATATAAAGAATCAGTACAATGAGCACTTTCGGTACTTTAATTTTTGTCTCAAGTTTTGTTGTGGCAATGATATCACTTGCGAGGTATTATGATGGTAAGTGAGGATTTTACTTTTACTTCTTCTATTCAGCTTAGAATTTTCATTCTTGCTTGTATATGTGATGTTCCTTTTGACTTCCGAGCCGATCAGTATTTTTAAGTGTTCATTATTGTACTATTGTCACCATTTGTAACACGATAAAGTCATTATTGTTTTTTCTCGTGGCTGCTCTTTACATTCTGAATCAAAGTATACATTCGATATTTGTCAACTAATTTTTCTTTCTGCAGCTCATTATGTTTTGGCTCATCCAAAAGTAAGGACGCAGTACGGTATTATTGAGGGTACTGTGGTGAATACTCACTTTGGACCGAATACTGAGGTGGAACTATTTCTGGGTATACCGTACGCACTGCCACCTGTCGGTGACAGAAGATTTGAGTATCCAGAACCACTGGAAAGGTTTGTAAACGGTAAGAAACCTAAACCAAACCGAGTTGAACATTTTACTTTAAACCATTATTATAATCAGCAGGATTGATTTTGCTCTGCATTTGTCGAAACATTAGTGACAAATCTTCGAACAAAAACGATAAACTTCTTTGTGGATCTTCAGGATATACTGATGCCAGTAAATACCCAGAGCTTTGCGTCCACAAACAATACTTTGATCCAAATATCCCAATAAGTGAAGATTGTCTCTACTTGAACATTTACAGACCTAGACCTTTTCGGGAAAATAGAGCTGTCATGGTTCGACCTTTACTTATTAAATATTTTTCGTGTAAATTCAAGTGTCAAAAGTTACATAGTGCCAAATAGTGTCATATTTCAATTGGAATACTTATCGGTATCTTCATCCGCCATTCCAAAATAATTCTTGAAAATGTATCACAGTGTGGAGTCGGCTCAAGTTTAACTAATCTTTCCGTTTTTTTTGGAGTTTCAGGTTTGGATTCATGGTGGAGCATTTGTACGAATGTTCACGTATCCTGGATACTCCCAAACCAACAATGCTACCACCCTGGCATACTTCGGTGATGTTTTAATTGTCACATTTCACTATCGCTTAGCGATATTTGGATCATTGCACACTGGAGACGAAAGGTTGAAAGGAGGTGAGATTATTAAAACGATTTAATCGGCAACTGATCAAAGGACTGCTAATGACTTCGTCGAAGATACATTTTACAATACAATGACTACCGTTTTACGAGAAAAAAAGAATAATATTTGATACTAGCTTTTTTCTTTCTTGAGGTAATTTTGGTCTGAAGGACCAGCAAATGGCGCTCAGATGGGTTCATGAGAACATTCGAGACTTTGGTGGTGACCCAAACTTAGTAACTATATTTGGTGAAAGTGCTGGAGGACATTCTGTGAGCAATCTGCTGCTAATGCCTGAAAACGAGCATTTGTTTGCACGCGCCATCATTCAGGTGGGAAGCTAATATTATGATTCTCTCTAACTTTTAGCCCAGAGACACAAATTATATAGTTTCCTTTTGATAGTCAGGGTCATCAACTAGTTACAGAGGGTGCTTATCCGCGAATTACATAACACAAAATATCCAGTATATATCCAGCAAAACTGGATGTTCAAACGATAACAGCTTTGTCGAATGTTTGAGGAACATGCCATCACTGGAATTGTTGGACAAAACGTGGCCACCGAGTAATGTCCTGAAGATTCCATATATCCCTGCTGCGGACGGGGAAACAATACGCCAGATGCCTGTGAAACTCCTGAGAGACGGCAAAGTCTTGAGGAAAGATATTTTGATAGGTGAACAGATAATTATTTTCATTTAAACGCTTTTCTTTGAAAAAGAAATTCAAATCAGGTGCGGATCTAGGATTTGATCGGGGGAAGGGAGCTGTCTTACGGCTGGGATCCAGGCTTTTGGGCTTTCTGTGCTCAAATAGCTTTCTCCCACATTCAGACACACCAGACGTCCAAAACAGGGGTATCAGTAGCCCAACAAAAAGGACTTGTGTCCTGCAAAAATTTTTAAAAAATCCACACTTTTCCTGTGACATTTCATTGAACTCCACAAATTGATGAAAATAATACATTTTCCTTCAATCAGCTTGAGATATTTTTATGTTGTTGCATATTTTGCAAATTTCCATGTTTTTAATCTTCAAGAAAAGTTAATGATGTAATTTGAATCTCTAATTTAAGATGTGAAGCAATGAGTTTTTTTTTACTTAAGTCCAAAAAAATATTTAATTATGGTATGACTGATGGCGCATTGTTCTAATCTAAAGCAGGTAAAAACAGTTGTCATTGCATTTGCTAACATATTACAAAAGAATAAAAGCTGTAAATTAAACAAATTTTGAGGTGTATCTAGTGTCCTAAAATATGTGAAATTAAGACCAACAGTTAAGACTTTTAATTTAAGTTAGCAGGTAGTTAAAAAAATTATCTACTGAGTGAATTGGGACAGAAAAAAATTTGAATTATGAAAAATTGTGAAATATCAAAAAATTGTACGCTGAGCAAAGCAAAGTATAAGAAATCAGGGAAAGATTAAAAAATAAAAACTCTGTGTAGCAACAGAACGCTGGCCCGTTGTTAGGTGGGACATCATGTATCATTAGAACTGACATCATTTTGATCAAGATAAAAATATACTGAATCATTGTAGATCTAAAATAAGTAAGGACTTTGCATTTTACTGTGTTAGATCTACCTTTACACAAATAGTGTGGACTTTAATCAAGATAAGTTTTTTTTACTCTATGAACTGATATAGATGTAGATCTACTCAAATTAGAATGTTATCCTTGGAGGAATTTTTGTCTTTCGAATGAAATTTGATAAGACTAGGTGGTCCTGCCCATGGAATAGTGACCAAAACTGTACACAAAACTCTGCCAAGGGGTGGTA
>JBCAUG010576711.1:0-14512 GCA_038406175.1 Haplosyllis leylae | reverse complement strand
ACAAACAAACTGAAAATATTACCTCCTCTCGTACTACATACGCGGTCGGTAATAAAGTGACGTAACAATTATTATCTTACAGGAAAGAGCAGGCACTTCAAATGTACACACAAAATAAGAAAAGAACACGAAGCATCTTGCGACCCGTTATCAAAGCTTCAGAAAAAATAGAGAAGATAAACAAGAAAGCAAAGGCCACAAAATGTATATCGGACCCAGGTCATAGGTAAGTGGATTTATTGAGTCAGCTAGTGAAAACCTGGGGGAAAGACTAGTTAAAGTGTAACGATTTTTGACGGTTAAATTGTATTCTATTTTGTTCAGTCCCGATGGACCGGGGCCTGTTGGTAATGGAGTCCTGTTCAAGGCAGCTAAGTCAGATGATGGATCACAATCGTCACCTTCCAGGGGGCGTACCAAGAGACAGCCGCGTCATCGACGCAGTAACAGTCGTGGGTCTAATGTGCCCAACAACAGTGGAAATACCTCAAGGTGAGAATTCCGCTTGAGTTACTCGATTCCAAGCTATAGTATTTTATGTAAAAGTCGTCCCCCACCTCTCCGTCTGAGGAATTATTTATCCGCCACTGGCCTAGAACAGTAGCATGACTGGTCTCGGTAAGTTCAGCGAAAAAGTACTTCGTATTTATCTGAGATGCTAAAACAGTTCTGATTTCCATGTTTCAGTCCAGTCAAAAGCCCCACAAAGGACGCTTTACATCACGAGCTGACCTCCAAAACAGCTGCCATAAACCACAAGGATGGGACCGTAGTGACGCCCAGTAGTCTGAAGGGCGTGACAACCCCGCGCCAACTCACAACCACCAAAGAGGACTCCGATGTAGAGTCTTTGTCGTCAATACAGCAGGATGCACGCAATCTGAACGACGTCTGTTTTGGTTGCCATGGTGAATGTAGTGATGTTACGTGTAGCAGCAAAAGGTCTAGTCAGATCAGTGCTGACGTAGAGAGTAATGTAGCGGAGACACCGAAGCACAGCCCAGCACATCGACTCCGAGACACGCACGACCCTGGAGGTCCCCGGATGGACGCGGGTATCACAAATAAAGAGGACACAGACGTGGCTCTCAAGAACGATAACAATATGAACGTTTCTCAAACGGAGTCCATTTTCAATGAAAAGGAAGAGACAAATAATATAGACTCTGAAAATGGAAACTCGAGCCCAGTCAATTCTCCGGCCAAGCCGAAGTCCCCAAAAACAAGGAGTAGGAACAAAAACGGTGGAGGGAGTAAACGGAGCAGTAAGAGATTACGGAGTGCAGAAGGGTCACAGGAAGCGTTAGATGACCAACAAAGGCCACGTAAGGTCTCTTCGACATGTTGCGATGACAGCGGAGAAGAACTAGACCAACTGAATGATCTTAATGATCTTCCACAACATGCTCGAGTGAGTATCTTCAATGCAAATTTAAGTCTTTTCTTGAATCCTTTGACTCTCGTTCAGACATTCACCGAGCATTTCTCTGTAGCCAATATCAAATATGAACAAATACCTTTCATGTATGATGGTAGAGATTGAATAAATATTTTGTATCCTACTGTCACGATTTACTCTTTTGATTTCAGCGTATTATGAATGAATCTTGGTCCTCAGAAGACCGTGAGGTAGAAGACAGTGAGGATGACGTCCTGCGTCGACGTCGTGAGGATGAGATCCTGCGTCAGAGACGCCATCTAAACTCCATTAATCGTAAAATGTACACGTCAACGCAGAGCTCTGAGGGAGCGTTCAGTGAGGAGGAGAACACGAGTGAGCGGTCGCATGGAGAACCTTCTGAAATGTTATCTTCCCTCAGTGCAGAGAATTTACAGGTAGCTTAACGTAAAATGATTCGGTTCTCATTCTTTTGGTGTGAACAGGCTTCGAAATTTTTTTGTTTTAATTGAACTTGTTTTCAAACAGTACTGAGTAAATTGTACTGCTTTATTATTTAAAACTCTCAACAAACTATTGTATGTAACTTGTGTTTAACCCAATTTTCAAATTTTTAGCTGGAGTTGGCAAACTCGATCAATTCTGATGGAGCTTTGTCTGACAAGGAAAACATAGTCAGAAGAATGAAGAATCAGGTCAAACACTCGCCGGAGCGCATGTTAAATGTAAGTCTGGTTTTGGTTTTGCACATGCATTATTTATTACACTGGGTCCCGTTTACTAAGAGTTAGGTTACAATGAGCACCCGCCCACAACCAGCAGATTCCTTTACATCAAAATAATTAATTAATGATAATTGTTCTATGGTTTGTGTTGCAGTGTATTGACAGTGATTCTTCAGACTCTGGAGAAGAATGTTCTGCAGTGACCGTCATCAACAAGCAGCGTCCTTCCTCCAACACGCAGTGGTAACCATGGTAACGATGAACTGAGAGCGTCAAGCTACCAATAGCAACCAACGTTTCTTTGTGATACGACCAGTTCGAAGAACAGCTGATGTTGACTTGCTACCAGAGTGTTCATTTTAAACATGATTGGCAGTTTTTTTTGTGCTGGTTGCAAGAAATTTAATGCCGTCAAAATTAAAGGAAAAATTACGTTGGTAGCTTTGGTAACTAAAAGCGAATGAAGGAAGATGTGATGGCTTCTATTGGAACAAACTTGCCAGCAAATCTGTGAATAAGTCAATGGGTTATGAAGATAAAGTAACAAAATCGGATGATTCCACCATTGAGTGAAAACAAAGGGGGACGTAGATCAAAATTACATGCATGTGTATGTTAAGGAGCCCTCAGGTATACGGATGACATTGTACATATGCAGCCCCAGTAGTGTACAATACATAGGTACGCACCTACAACCTATACGTAAAAAATTATGAAGAGATATACGTCACCTCGTTCTTAAAGTATCAAGTGTCGTCAGATTAAAGAGTATTTGTAGATTGCACAAATTAAATGTATTTAGATTCACTTGCTACACTATTTGACAATTGTATAAATATTTAAGATCATGTGTACACGTACTAACATCTAGTCAAATGATTTTAAATTTTTGCCAAGATACATAAATATGTATACAAAATATAAAGGCCTGTAGGTGATTTATTTAACATAGGAAATTATGTATAAAAGGTAAAAAGTCAATGTTAAAGTAAGAGAACAACTAAATAACGTACAAAGTAACCTGTCGATTCATTCGTAGATTTGTCTGAATGGAGTATTCAATTCTTGAGAGGAACAGTAGTACCCCGATTACGTCATTTGCCTTGACGGGTACCCGTTCCTTTCGAATGAACCATGCGTACCAAGCGAATAAATCTTCAGTATTGAACCCAAAAAAAAAATCATTCCAAAAATTAAATTGTCTAGAAGGGCATTTATTGTCGAGACTGTTGTGCCCGAAACTATTTAACATTTGCTATTAGAAACGAATTATTCGATGGGAATTGTAGTTAAAGAGACTTTGTTACAAGACGTTGTTGACGTTGCTATGAAGGTGGAGTTTGAAAGCTTGTGAGCGGTGAAAAAAAAAGAAAGGTCCAAGTCTTCTGATTAACGAATCTAATGCTTCTTTATATTCCATACGACGCACTGTTGACACTCAGACAGGAGTTCTCTTAGGAATGGCACGTTCACACTACACGGGAAAGGGACAGGAACAGGACTGGCACAATAGGAGACAATGGGTCCAGTCCCAGTGCAGCGTGAAAAGTTCTGTACAATACAGTGTACTCTAACCCATTGCTCCTGGTCCCGTTTCCAGTCCTGCTTCCATTCCCGTGCAGTGTGAACGTGCCATAAGACTAAGAACCGAAGGACTGCTGGGCGTTGCTACAGCAACAGTGTGTTAGGGGTTATTTCAAGTAAGGTTTCGAAAGCGATGCGCATACTACTGGTATGTTAAAGATACAATGCAAAAGAAGGTGTGTTTTCTGGATGCGGAAGTTCAATGAAAAGTGTAGTCTCAGACATAGAGAAACAGATCGTGTGTTGTTCCCAGGTTAGGAAAGTTACTGGTATTTATGCGGACGAAGGTTGAGTATTCGTCAACTAGTATTTCTTTCTGTTGTAACTTGTTGTGAACTTAAAACTCATGAAGGCAGTAAACCTTACTGTGAAAAACTCCGGAAAAACTCTTTTGAACTGGGGGTACAGTTCACCCAACTACAACCGCACAGCTTCCGGAAGAGGTGACCAGGAGCCAAATACAAAACGCACAGATTGGAACAGATGGGTTAAAATGTATTCGTTTAGAATCGCACAACTTTTGGAAGCCGTGCGCAGATCATCTGCACAGATCACCTGCGAACACGGAAATGTTTCTATGAAGTCTTACTTTAAAGATGTTCAATTCGTCTTAGCTTATTGTTAAACTCTCTACTCGATACTTGTTTTGAAAACAATTGTTGAAGAAAAACTTTAAATTGACGTTGAACATTTCGTGTTTAACATGAAATAAACTTTGACACTGCTATTTGTTATCAATGTAACAAAAATATCAAAACTAACTGTACAATACACGTTTACCGACACTGTCTCATATGTAACTCGATTATTCCCAAACGGCTAGAGCGACGTATAATTAAAGCAGCCTCAATTTATATTTTTATTGATTTTTGTAACTTAATCATGATTCAGTTGATAAACCGGTTCAGTCTCTGCACATTCCCTGTACATAAAATATCTGGGAAAGGTTACTCTACAAGTTAGTATTGGAAATTGTGAAGACATCGCACGCAGTCAGAACTTGAGGAACTAAAACACTCCGACTGATTGCGCAGGTGTGTATTGTTCTACAATTTCATATACTAATTTGTGAGATTTACCACCCATATTGTAAAGTTTCTATTGGAGGGGATGTAGGTATTCACATGAAATTTGGCAGCTCAAGATATGTACGTACACACAAGTATTTGTGTAATTCACGAACGGACATTAATTAATCAGTGCTTTTAATTGTGACATTGAATTAGCGTACACTGTATTTTGTCAACTTGTAAAGGCCTGTTCACACTTAACGTTTGCGTTTGTGTCGATGTCAGTGGTTGCGTTCATCTTAACATTGAGTTAATTGTGATGCAAACATTGTGTTTGCGTTTGCATCACCATTGACTCAATGTAAAACTTGACCAAACGTCGACGTTAAGTATGATGCCTTATTCACACGTACCGACACTGATTAATCCCGATATTCTGCCCGATAAAGTTTCAGCATTGTGGTAATGGCAATTGGGCTAAATGGGTCCCAGACCCATTTATCCCGATTTTCGGTCCGATCCATTGGCACAATGCTAAACTTTTATCGGTGTCTGTGTCGGTACGTGTGAATAGACCATGAACAGACCTTAAGATAATTTACCTTGACGTTACAGGGTAACCATTGCTATGGGAACAAACAAATGTTAATTCTTGTTTGCAACATTTGTGGCCCATTGTGCGTTGTGCTTCGAACCTTGATATCGTTTATCTATGAATTGTCACTGTTTGGATCCTGTTTCAAAATTATGAAGTCGTGGTTCAAGTGATTGAACCTGTTGGGTGTGCTTGCAGCAGAGGTGCGACAAGTTGAGAAGACTGACAGTCGTAAGATAATGACAGTCAGTAATTTTGGCTGGTTTTGATAAAGAGAAGCTTCTGTAAACTGCAGCAAGTGACTCCCAACACAGTGTTACCGACATTCATGTCTTTTACAATGTGTCACTTGATACAGAATTGGATGTCTCTTGTGCCACCTGTCTCTTCATGATACGGAATATCAGACATTTTGAGACTACAGTGGTTCTTACCTTCCCTTCCCTTCCCAATCCCCTCACCGTCAATAGTCTAGTTAGATATTTGTAAACAATTAGATTTTAAGTTCGGAGAAATCTTATCGTAGTAACATGGTGCTTAACACTTTTTTTCTCATTAGTTCGTACAAGCTCGTCACCAGGGCAAACTCACATTCAGGTCTCTCAACTCGTTTCAAAAATGGAAATGAGATTATGGGAATTTTACCATAGTATCAGTTAGAAATATTGATGAGAGAGAGAGTGGAAAACTGAAAGAAGGAAACAATTTGACTTGTGCTAAGCTGAGTAATTCTTTTCACATTAAAGCTCAGTTTACACTTAACGTCTGCGTTTGCATCAACGTCAACTTTTGCATCAAGTCTTGTATTGAGTGAATGGTGACGCAAATGGACATACAGAGAATGGGTTCAAATCCATTCTCTGCATCAACGTTTGCATCACCATTTACACAATGTTAAAGTTAACATTGATGTTGACGTTGAAGCAAGCGGAGACGTTAAGTGTAAACAGACATTAACAGTGCGGATCAGTACATAGAATTAAGTACATAGTACATTTTCACTGCGTATTTTACCTCAGGTTCATTTGAGTTCACGTCACGTCAGACTTGCATTTTGAGGTCCCGTTTAAGGTGCATTTATATTGGGACGAAAGCGACATCGCCTGGGATGGCACACAGATTTCCCAGTTGTGTGTTTACATTGGGTAGTGGCAAAGATCAATGATAGTCGCACCCTTACACTGAACATCAGCGTCAATGCAGAGCAATCGCTGCACTCACCATAAAATGGGTTGCAACCCATTCTGGGGCAACTCCTATTGTTTGCAATGAGAATTGTATCACTAGCGTCATTGCAGCGTTGACTCTGCTTTGACACTGACGCTTGGTGTAAACGGGCCCTGAAAGATCGATTTCATTTCGATCATCCCAAAATCTGTATCATTAATTGAGAAAGCGGGTGGGAAAAATAGTCCTTGCAATGAGTTCAATTTTTTTATCAATTGCCTAAAATATTAACTGAATCCCACCCCCCCACCCCCAAAATATACAGCCTCCTCCCGCCCTAAATTGTAGCTTGAATTGACTTGGCAGCACAACAATAGTTCCAGAATATAGAATAAGTGTTTGTTGTTGAAGAAATACTGTTTTTCGCGATTGAGATTTGAAACAATTGTAAATTGTATGATGAACATGGTTTAAACTTAAAAGCATATTGTCTGTAAAAGTATTCTCAACATACGTGTGTTTTCAATGAATTAACTACTGACCACTAAATTCCGTTTGTGTTCCCGAAATTCTTGAGTGTCATGAGTAAATCGTCCCTCGTTTCATATTTAATGAATGAAATTTGTGAACATCAGAACAAGGTTTAACTGGTTACTATGCAAAATTGTTTCCTTATTTGCCTTCATCTCTGAAGGTGTGATGAAAGTTGTTTTTCCCTTGGCAAATTACAAAGAACTCTCTGCTCTGAAAGAAAGAAATTGAACACTTTTGTAAAACTATGATAAAATTTTTGAGCATTTTTCTTTTCACTGAATTCAGTGAATTCACTAAAGGATCCAAATAGGAAAAACTCGATTGGCATCGTCATATCACACTGTAGAACTTCACCACAATATTTCGAGCTCAATTTCACCCATGAAAAGCTATTTATCCCCCGGCAATTATTTGAAAGAATTGATGAATTGACTAATTGGTTAATTTTTCTTCTGTTATTGTTTTGTTACTCGTTTCAATCGTTTGAAATATTTGGTTAGTGTCATTAGACCAGAACAAAGCTGGGCTTTGGTTTTAAGATGGTACGTTTATAGTTTGGGAGACCTGGCCTGGGTCCAAAGATACACCGGTGGTCTCCACAGCAATAAATGATCCATACTTACTGGAATTGATTTATTTCGACACTAATTTTTTTTTTGTATTTCATTGAATTTGATATTTAGGAAAGTTTGTTCACAGACCTCTTGCTTTGTGCTTAAAAACTTGAGAGTGAAACGCCATCACATAAAATCTGAAATGTTTGCAGAACTGTGTGTTGCCGTTTTAGTCACTACATTCAAATTGTATTTGAAAATTGTTTTGAAAGCCAATTGTTAAAGGCAAAAGAAACTATGTGGTTCCCACATTTAAAACCATGGTTTTAATTTATTAGAAATTGACATTGAGACTGTTTTAATGTAACAGTGTCACTTTATTATTTGTGAAAATAAAAATTTAAAACATGTCAGTATTGAAAGAATGCGTTATTATCTCTACGCGAAAAGCAACAGTCGCTCGATTAAGTAACCCTCTCGTTTTTCGTCTGCAACATTATTCCGGAGTCACCGGAAGTTCAGGAGCAACCGGAAGTTAAAGACTTCAGCATAAAGGACGTGTGTACAACCTTACAAAGGAGGTTTGTGTAAAATAAAATGGAACTTTCTTACCGATATTAATATTTAAGATAACTTTTCAGTGGTAGATTCCAGGATTTCCCAGAGAGAGGCACCACCCCTGAGGGACTATTTGACTAATTTTTCCCGAAAACTGCATGAAAATGAAGAAATTTTGGGCCGGGTGTGCTTTCCCCCGTGTCCGCTGCCCTGTATCCACCACTGTTTTTGCTGAATAAATTTAATCGAGATGCCCCCATGTGGATTTTGTACTCCCACTCTGCCCTTCCCCACCCCACTATCTCCAGATAGCAGCACAAAATATGCAAGGTGCCACCTAAGTTATTCTGCACAAAGTTGTCATATTTTAGTGCTCAGAAATTCTTCACTTGATATTTTAAACCTGAATTGCCATCACACACACAACTGAATTGCCATCACACAAAAATATGACACAAAGTTTCCACTATGAGGACGAAAAACTCATCTGTAGCACGAATCTGCGATCGGGTTTTCCCTAAATTATACAAGGTTGCTTACATGGGGGAAGAGCAAAATAAATTCAGCAAAAAATTTGCTCCAGTGGGTTTGAACTCGGGAGCTCTGGATGCACTGATGACTAAGTAGGCATGTGTTGGATAGTACATCGGTGAGCTAAATTTTGTTTCATGCACCACTACACATTTTGGATCATTTCTTGAATCTATAGAGCATGACCTGCGTGAAAATGCAAGAGGCATACTGCCGCGCCGTATCTTGTCCATGACAGTTCCTGCCTGGGGGGGGGGGGGGTTAGGGGGTACCCTGTCCTGGTCCTGTCTGGGGGAGGGCTGGGTAGGGGTCAGGGGAGGGAACTCTGTCCTGGTCCTGACCGGATACCCCCCTGAAAACAACCTCCCGTCGTACTACGTAGGCGGGCGGTAATGATAACTAAATGTCTACTTAGATCAGTCATCAAGGCATTTGGGAAAAGATCCAGAGGTCCTGGGTCCTATTCTCACTGGAAGCAATTTTATTTTTCATTTGTAAATTTCTGCAGAGTAATTCTAGAATATTCAGATTATTATTATTTTTCTGGCTTTAACTTTTTCACCTCAAACATCACGCAAAAGGTTGTTTGAAGAAAAATGGTCCGGTCGTTGGTCCAGTGTAGTGTGTAAAACGTACTTAGTGGACATAATCTTAGCTGTCGCATATCTAAACTTCTTCTAAGTTTAGAAGAGAGTTTCTTCTACTTCAGTGTACTTCAAACATTCACACACAGGAACAACAAACGCAGAATTATAATGATAGTTACAGTTTTTAATTCTATTAAATGCTACTGTTTTACTTTTATGCCACATCACATGAAATCGGCACAAATAAAAACCAGAACGGCGTAACCGGAAGTTCAGGACTAACCGGAAGTTCAGGAGCAACCGGAAGTTTAGACTTCAGCACAAACGACGTGTACAACTAAAATCTTACAAAAGACGTTTGTGTAAAATAAAATGGAACTTTCTTTAAACACTAAGTTACGTTTTACGGGAAAATATACAGCTTACTTCCAATACTTTCTATGAGTCACACTCGCAAAACATTCATGTAATCATGCATATACCACGCTTACCGTCTCTCAGAAAAAAAATGTTCAGTAGCTTACAAAGTCTTGCTAAGGGTTTGAGAACTAGTTAAATACTATTGCCTTTGTGAAAATATCACATAAATTCACTTTTCAACGATACCTGAACACGTGGAAATTTCTATGGCAAGGATACTGTAGAAAACTGAAAAAGTACAGAACAGACAATTGCTAAATGGTGACATAAACTTAAGAGAGAGAGTTTTCCTTACAATTGTCATTACCTGCGAAGGAATCCATGCACATGCTTGACACTAGTGTTTACATGCTTGACACTAGTGTTTACTACAACTGGACGATGGATAGGTACACTTGGACACGAGATCATGCTTGAAAGCGATTGTACAAATATAAATAACAAGTTAGTTAGTTAAGCACTCATGCAATGAAGCACAGTCGGATTCCTGTTTGGTCCACATTTCTACGAGTACCTTAATATCACGGGAAACGCACGAACAATTAAAGAAAGGAAATCTATTTCTAGGGTAACAAGTAGCGTAATGATGTGTACAACTTCTAAAACACAATACTTTGTACACTTTTGTACATTTGATCAGCAACCGGGCGCCCCAGTCGGTCAGCAACCAGGCGTCCCAGTTGTGAGAGCATCACGCGTTGATAAATATCAATAAAACGCCAATCTGTACAAACAGCCAGCGACGAAAACATTGTAAAAACTTCTCATGACTTAAGTTCAATTTAATTTCCGACTTCTGATATGCCTAACACTTATTTTTGTATGTACAAATGTGGAATTTCTTAAAATGTACCAATAAACTGTGGCAATAATTTACATATTTCTATGTACATAACCAAACTGACAATAATATGAAAAAGCACCACTAGATGGTGCTTCGTGTAAATGCATCTTCCTCATAGTCAACGAAACATCGTGTCTTTGTTGAGTTGAGTTTGTTTTTCACTACTATTTTTCAAAGTGAGCGTAATGGACATGGAAACGGCAGCCTGAAGTTTGAACCGTTTAGAAATCACTGTCTTCTTCAGAATCATCGCCGAAGTTATACGTGACAGCTTTGCGCGCCCGACCTCCTCCTGCTCTGGGCGCAACTGGTTCAACATCACCGAGGTCCATGTCTGATTCATCGTCATCACTATCTGCCTTCTTTTTCTGTAGAATGTACAAATTGTTATAAATTTCAGTTTTCTAAGAGAGGTTTCATTAGTTTAAAGATATTGTTGCATTATATATGACCCTCGGCAAATGTTGGTTTATAAATGTATCATATGCCATTTTCAGCTGATTTTTCGATAAGAATTGCTGCCATCTTTCTTCAACCTACCTTTGACTTGGCCTTGGGTTTCTTAGGCTTGAAGTCGTCTTCGGAATCGCTTGCTGCCTTTTTGCCCTTCTTCTTAGCCGGTTTAGAAAATTCCTCGTCAGACGCATCGGAATCCCATATATCCTATTGAAAACGACAACGTTATTTTGTTGAAAACGATAAAGTTATTTTGTAGGGCACAAACGACAATGTCATTTTGGGGGGCACAAACGACGTTATTTTGGAGGGCACAAACGACAACGTCACTTTGGAGGGCACAAAAGGGTTGGCAAGACAATCCAAAATTTTCACTGATATATTACTTTATATTTGCATAACGAGTTACACAAGTCTCCAGAATTTCAAAATATATTAAACAATTTTACTTACCTTCTTTGCCGCCTTCTTCTTGGGAGCTGCCTTCTTTTTCGGTTTTTCTTCATCCGAATCATCCAGTGAAATCTGCTTTCGCTTCGGCGCTGCTTTGGGTTTGGGTTCTACCATGGAAAGATAAAAGTAATTGAACCAAACGTAGAAATTCCGATTCCAACAACTAAACACCACAAAGTAATAACCGCGCACCATCAATCAACGCACACTGAACACGTAACTGAAATACAAAATTCTAAGCCAAACGTCTTTTGTCGTAACCTTTGACGCTTTTGCCTCTCGCTTTTTTAACGTTACAGGACGATGAGGTCGATTCCGCACTCTGACTATTTGTAGCGAAATAAACGTTTTCTTTGTCATCGAAAAATCCTTCTTCTGATTCATCACTGATGATCTTCTTCGCCTTTTTCTTTCCTTTACTCTTAACAGCTAGAATTTTTGAAAATACCCCATGATAAATGGATTTTCAAGTGACTTTGTTCATTACCAAACAATACCTCAACAATAACAACCAAATATCTTCAAAGTGGCTGATGTCATCCAAAATTTACCAATATAATAGTACACCAGAAATTGTCAACTTCATGTATCAATTTCCAGTCTGCAATAACATGCAAACAAGCCACCATGACACCGTGGGAACTTTACTTCAGCTAACCTTTGGTAGGTTCAGAGATTTGCACATCGCTGTCAGAATCCGATGATGAGAACAACGACTGTTTTTTCTTGGTTACTTGTTTGTCCTTCGCTTTGCTCATAGCAGCAAATATGGAGGGTTGTTTTTCATCAACTTTACCTGTCCGTGATTTCGTAATTTATAAGTCATTTTTACTGATTCCAATCCCACGGAATTTTTCGCGCAAATTACTGGTTAACACCACCTTTGTGATGAATACCAAGAGTAAGTGTTAAGATAGCTATTGTCTATTATTTCGATTTTCAATACAAGAAAGTCCTCCTGTGGAAACGCAAGAGGCATACCGTCCGCGCCGCACGACCGTCCTGGTCCTGGTCTGGGGTACCCCCTGCCCCCTGTTAACACAGACACCTGTGAAAACATAACCTCCCGTCGTATGCAGGCGGTAATAATGGTGAAAACGACAATTACAAATTACAACACACAATCCTACCTTTCTTCGCCTTCGGTGCTGCGGGTTTCTTGGCTTGAGTTTTCTTTTCAGCTGCTGCTGGAGCTGCAGGTTTCTCTGTTTCAAAGGATCTGTCGTTCAACAACCGATCGTCGTCACTATCGGCGCCTGAAACAGTTTGAAGGGAGACGTCAAATCTCGTAACGGTTTTATAAACGTCAAATCTCGTAACGGTATTATAAACGTAAATTATCTTCACTGTAGAGAAAGGAAATAGGAAAATGAATACTCTGTTACAGGACTAAAAACTATAAACAATCGCATGGAGCGACCAGAGCACGTGCTAGTAGATAACAGAACAAAACGATTTCGGAAACAGCTTACTTTACCTGGTCTTGCTTCTATCGAATAAAGATAATGTAAGGATCTATTAAGTAAACCTCTTTCATTTAGACAGCCGTTTGCCAACAATTTGTATCGTGTTTATTTACAATTTCTATGTCTTTCTTGCGTGCCCCTGGAAAAATAGAGGTAGCTTACCGAAGATTGGCGAGGGTGGTCGGGCAGACTCTGTTTTCTTCGCGGCTGGTTTCCCTGAAATTCTTGACCACAGATCTTCCTCTGGTTCGGAATCAGATCTACAAGGAAGTAAACGAGAATGCAACCGATACTTCCAATATCCACAGCGCATCATTCTGAACGAATCTCTTTCAAAAATTCCTTTTTATTATATCTTTTTTTTTCCCAATTTTTCTTGTTCGGAGTGTAACACTCAGAATGTCAATGATAACTGCCTTTGAAAAGAATATTGCAGTGTGGTTGATTTCACAGGATTCTAAGTAATTAAGTAATGATCCCTCACAACAATCACTGGAAATCATTTCACAACTGTCGAGTTAAACGTACTTTCTAGTTTCTTGACTCGATCTAGTTGGTTCGAAGTCGCTGTCGTCAGACAGTTCTTTCCTCCAATCATCATCGTTGTCATCATCGTCTTTTCCATTGGCGTTAAAACTGTCGTCATTGCCGCCAAACATATCGTCTTCATTATCATCCTCATCGTCATCGAATGTATACTTTGCCTTCGTAGCTGAACAAATATGTGGATTATAAATATAAATTTGACGAAACAAGCTTTGAAAGTCCACATAAAACGTGGGAACATTCAACTGTTGACATTAAATTAATTAACATCAGAAATTATCTGAAACCTTTTTGGAAGTGCGACAAAATATTACCAATATGATATTTTGTACATTACAAATATAAACGCCTTCCGTTGTGAGTTTTCCGCCAACTCTTGTTTAAACAGAACATTCAACAATAAAACAACACATTACCAAAACCTACTGCCCTGTTCATAAACTGACTTAACTATCTATAACGACACATTCACAGTGACAAGAGACCAAGAACGAAAAAAGGGCCTAATGTATGATTGTGTGGAGATGTTCACATTGCAGCGAGACCGATTGCACTATTGATGTCGTTAGGCACTGTACCCATTCTGTCTGTCACGGTCTCTGCCCAGGTGACCGCACTGCAAAACTTTAATCGAAAGCCTCTTGATCAAGAGTTATGTCTTACCGCCTCTTCTATTCGTCCTTTCTCTGGGTTGAACAGGCGTCATGTCTTCATCACTGTCAGTGAATTCGTTATAACTCATGGCATCTTCATCTGACTCATCATCATCTGACCACGGGTTGCCCTTCTTCTGCAAATGTTCAGGATTATATACAAATCACAACTAATTTACTGTGGAATCAGACTGATTCATATTGAACAAGAGGAACGGAAAATTCGCAAATTTTAACAAAGATTTCTTATAATCAACATTTAAGGAAAGTTGATGGTGCTGTTAGCGTGAACAAAAACATAAAGGCTGCAGTTAGAACCAAGAAGTTCGTCCTAATTTGTCTCTGACAACAATAAACAAGAATGCCTACCAGCATTGTGTCACACCTGAAATCTCTCACATATCTTGTTTCATGTGAAATCTGGAGAACT